>JAPMAG010002602.1:0-10980 GCA_036584685.1 Rhyacophila sp. Rhy_31_5
TAGAAAAGCAAAAATTGGAATCCGGCCCTGAGGAAAAAAAGTTTGAGTATGGCTGTTCTAGATCATCAAATTTCGATTGGTTAGCTACGGAAACTTTCATATTTGTGTGGAGTATTATTCTTTATGCAAAGCTTTCAAAAACTTTGGCTATTGTATTTCTTGTTGGTCCAATTTAAAAAAAATTGAATCTCACTTTTCCACCGTTGTGTAAAAACTGAAGGGTTCCAGATACATTTTTCCTTTTCGGCTTACTCGATCATCGAAATTGTGCTTCAACTTTAGTGAGACCTCATTAGATCCTAAATTCTCAAGCATAAAAAACAATGCCGCATCAACTGAAAGACGGTTTGCATTTTTTCGACAGTGTCAACAGTAAACTTTAGTGGGAGAAGTCGAGAAATAATGTTGTTAATCGACGGAATTTCATCATCTTGAATATAAGTATAATTACTCGTAGTACGACATGGGACGATGAAAGAAGACTGGCTAGCGACAGAAACTCATGGAAGTAACATGTGTTGTCCACATACTCCTGTTAGGGGGCGTGACGTGGATAAAGAAGAAAAAAATTAAAGATATACGGCAATAATTCACAGTATAGTAAAATAAATAAGAGGATATCCAAAAACCGCCGGTGCCTAAAAATTTTAAGGTTTGTTGTTGAAAATGTATATGATGTCATTTTCATGCATGTGACTTTGTCTCTATTCCACATGTTTGTTAAGAATAAATATTTGATCAGTGTCAGATACCATATACACTTAAATTTACTATAAACGTAAATTCAATACATTATTGGCAATTCATTTATCAATTATTGACCATGAAACAAGTCGACAGCCATTGGACAGGCGTCACCACGAATATAATACTTACATTTAAAAGCTGATCTGCGAACGAATTTTTAATGCCGTAATGATCTACCAACATCTTAAATACATTGTAAAACAAATTGTGGCTTATTTGTACATGCTGACAATGAAGAATGCAGGGTTTGAAAAAATCATAACTTATTCAATTTAGATCATTCTTATCTTTGTTTTTTTTATATATGCTTAATATTACAAATTAAAATAGCTACGTATGATGTCCTGTAACGCAGCAAAAATCTTTTTGGGTTTTTCTATTCAAATGAAAGATTAATTATTGAAACTCAGAAAAAATACAGATAACATTTTAATGTCAGAATATCTCCTAGCGATAACAGATTTTTGGGTACTGAGTATCAGTACAAAAATGCACTGTTTGGTGCGGTGGTATGACTGAAATAGTTATCGGCTTTTATTTCTTTGAAAATGAGGAATGTCAGCCAGAAAAAATCAACAGGACCTGTATACCCTACGGTTGAAGATAATCAGAAGGTGCGGTTTCAATAGGATGGAGATACTGCGCACACTATCAAGGCGACGATAGACCTGCTTATTTTTGTTTTATATCATTCAAGTCTTTCAGTGGTCATCTTGCATTTATGCTTGTTTACGATTACGAAATCAAGATTTGATTAGATTATTTATTGAATAACGAGCAAAAACTTCAATTCGGAATATACTGGGGCTATCCAGAAAGTAAGTTTCGTTTGGCTATTAAACAAAAACTTATAAAAACATGTATTTATTGCATTGTCAAGTTTAAGCTTAAAACTATTTTCCACGTAATTTCCGCCATTTTTTAAGTAATTGTCATAGCGGAGCACACGTTTTTGTATGCCCCTATCATAAAGAGTTCCTGCCTGTGATGAAAACTAGGTTGTTAGTTACACGCGGCGCATGTGACTACGGCTGGGTGCAGTTTAACCATCCACCTTACAGTACAGACCTTGCAGCGAGTAATTTTCATTGATTTCTCGGCCTAAAATCATTTCTTGCTGGTCAGCAGTTTAACGACAACGACAAGGTAAAGAATGCTGTTACTGCGTGGTTTGCATCAAAGGCGGAAACGTTATATGACAGGAGTAGACAAAAACTAGTGCCTCACTATGACAAATGCCGAAAATGGTGTACATCAGCGGTCGCCAAATTTTAGGACCTCACGGACCATTAAATTCATAATTTTGAATTCTGCGGACCACTAATAGGATTTTTTAGTGTTTGTTATTTAGAAAAAAGTGATCAAAGAACACATAACGTATAGTTAGTTAATAAAATAAAACGGTTTAATTATAAACAAATCATAAAAGCTTTATTAACCTCCCGTCACCACAATGTAACATTCGTGGTAAAAGGAGCTTAAAAAAGTAATATCTCACTTAATAGACTGCATATCACTTTCAAATTTTACATATTTCTAGATAAAACATAATTGTATCTGCAATTCTCTGCGGACCAGCAAATTTTTCTCGCGAACCACCATTTTGGCGACTGCTGGTGTAAATGACTTGGAAAATAGTTTAAGGTTTATACTTAACGCAATAATAAAAACTGTTTATAAACGTTTTATTTTTGTTTATTAATAGCTGAACAGAACTTATTTTCTGGATAGCCCTCGTATTATTACAAATTAGCGCAAACAGTTGTTCAACTCGGTCGTTCAACCTTATGGCGACGCCAAATTACTGAATATTTTTACGTGACATATAAATTAAACCTAACATACCATTCTATACTTACAATACCGAAAGATTATCTGCGTCATTGTTTCACGCGTAAAATCAAACTGTCTAATGACGGCTTTAGTGTAAAATACAGATCCTTTATTTTTCATTATATTCATAGCTATTATTGTATTAATGTTTTAGCGAGGAACTAATGAACTGACTCCCCCCTTCAGGAAGACGGTAATTGTAAAAAACAAATACTTTCAAATCTCATTGAAAATTGAAAGAGCATTTAGAAAAAAACCAAGGCATGAAACATAAACAATACGAGTGGCATTGAAATATTTGCAAGTGTCTTTTTGTAATGTTGAACTTTGAACCGCCAGATTTCGCATCCGTCAGCATAAAACGTGGCTATAGCCGTTCATTCATTAGACGATTGCGAAAATGTGTAAAACTATCTTGTAAGTAAGTAAAAATATCTCATCGCATCATTCGGCTTATAAAGCACCCACGCGATTTACAATGTAATGATTGCTTTATTGTGCCAAATAGCAAGACATGAGAGTTAAGATTTCATATATTTATATACGTAGTAAACCACAAAAATGCCGATATAAATTGACGAACGGCCAGTGGCAATATGGATGGATATCTTTCCTAATTTTATTTGAGGCACCTACAATTCTACAATACTTATATTATGTGTTGTATAGCGTGCACTTGAGAACATACGACTTCAAGTATGAATAATATAAAATATATGTATTTTGTTTTCATGTTCTGACTTTGATTGTAAGTATAACAGAACCTTTCATTGCACTAGGATTAATGAACATGTCAACCGTGTTTAGGTAAAAACCCTCACAGAACAAATTGTACAGGAGCCACAAAAACGTGTTTTAATGATTTTTACTCAGTCACATTAACACAAACTCGAAGTGCACAATGACCAATAAATTGGTGTCTCATTTTTCTAATCTGATAATTAAGAAAGATATTAAAGAAAAATCATTAAAATGCACGATTAATGCTTTTTTCTTTTCTGATGTGATTCTTAAATAAAAGCACTTTTCAAAAAACTGAGGGTTACGCCGTTTTACCTCAACAGGGTCGATATAAAATAATTAATACTTTCACGTACGGATATTCTCTCTGTTAATAATGATATACTACAATTGGTGACTGCCAGATAGTGGCGTAGCAAGAAATTTTGGGCCTCATGCAAATTTTACGTAATTTATCCCTTTACATGTTTTTTTTAAAAATGAGATGAAATAATTATCCGTTGGTGTAAATGCATACTGTATCTACATGAAACTATATACATCATAAATTTATAAGAATATAAATTTTACTTACCGATGTTAAAATTCCTTCTTTCTCGATTTAAGGTTTGCAAAATCATTAATAAGTACCATAAGCTCCATTTTCGATGCATGCTTGTTTTAAATGGCAAACAATGCGAGACTGTTTAGTCTGGATTTTCCAATTGAGTTTTGTTTGTAGTCTTTTCTAATAAGAAAACTATTTGAAATATTAGAATACGTAGATTTTTGTGACTAACGTTGCAAAAAATTGCCTTTAAAAAAAATGTAGATGTACGAGTATATAGGTATATATGCCTGGGATACTCTGCATACCATGAAAACGTATGCCATAAACCGCTTTTAATAGGAAATGCAATTTTATTTGAAGTCAGATATTAAGTGTAGACAGATTAAGGGCCCTCTAGTCAGTGACGGCCCTCATGCTTCGCATGAGTTCGCTATGAGGCAGCTACGCCACTGCTGCCAGATGTTCTGATATTTACATTAAAAGAAAAAATATGATAATATTGAATTTACGAAAGCTCGTTTCAAGTGTGTTAAGATGAGAAATATTAAAATGTTACAGTTTGCTTTAAATCATTGATATCAACATACACCACTATAACTCTAGAGATGCTATGGTGTGAGTAATATACGCAATTCTACCACAATTCAAGTGTCCTGTAGTGGTTTAATTCATCGCTTGAACGTGAGTCTCAGCCATAAATACGTTTTAAAGTATGTACTATAAAAAAAAACTCCTGTGTAATGCTAAATGATAAGGTTAAAAGTATGTAGAATACAGAGTCAATAATGGTTTTACAATAATGGTTTACTGGAGGATTTTTATTAGAGTTAGATATATGATAATTCGTTTTAAGTACAGTATTCTTTTAACAAAGAAATAATAAATAAATATTCCCTTGATATCCCAAATTGACAAATTCTTCGTTATAATCGTATGTAGTAGGCAAATTCTTGCAAAGGTCTGTTGCACAATTCTGCATTGACTTTTTAACCATTTCACTAATATGGACAATTAATATCAAAATAACCCACTGTACGTGGGTTACAAGATATTGCAGTTTGGCATCGGATACGTCACATGCAAACTATGCACGTTCATGACCGTTTCGAACTTACGAAGTTGTGATAACATTATCCCGTTCCTCGCAGCGCATGTCGGTACTACGAGCGGAAGCGGATGGGCTGAATGAATATAAATTTGCCGAGCAATCGCTACCAAACATTCTCCCCATGATAAATATTATGCATCGACAAATCACGACCACGGTGACAATTTGGGAATAGAAAGTACAGGGTGTATTAAAAACTCGATGGATTAATTTGTGAAATATAAATTACGTACAAGTAGTAAAAGCACAGTACTCACCGAACAAAAACGAAGCAGTATGTTTGGCAGTACATAAAAGTTATCAAGGATTGTTTTCTTTAATGCATTTACGAATGAACGTAATTACTCGTATATAAAAATTGAAAATGAGTGTTTTACTTCCATTGAAATAAATGCAGTGTAACATGAGTTCACAAGAAAATTATGCGCTAGTCCTCTAAGGAAGGTACTCGACGCTATTTCATTGGCTGTAGCTTGCAACAATATTGTCCTGATTCTGATATCCGCAGCGACGTATTTTCGTATTTTATTGCATTTTGTTAGCATGTAATTAATTTCAGACGCATAGCGCCAAAATGTCTGGGCCAAAACGGCGGTGCCAAAAAGTCACGTACCGAACAAGTAAGACGTATGTACCATAGAACTTACGAAATACGAGGGTTTTTTAAACACACATAATTTAATGCTGCAAATTATGTTCAAATAAACTCTTATTTTGTACGTATATACTGAATACAGAACATAGGGTACTGATATAGTGAAATTACTGTACTGCCAAAATAACATTCGGGGGGGAAGTTGTGTCCCATAAAAACGAAACAACGACTTAAAAAATATATGCAAGATATTTAATATGTTCAATTAAAAATTGTAAAGTGAACGTCCTATTATATAATACAATACGACACATAAAACCATTTAAATCAGAGGTTTCTGAACTTTTTGCCTCATAGACCACTTCCCGAATATTGAATCTCGGGGGTCAACTCACGCGTACTTCCATTAGAATCTCGTGGACCCCCAAATTTTTTTCTCGCTGACATGGAGCCCCAGCAAGTAGAAATCGACCACGGAGGTCCATATAGACCACTTTGGGGATCTGTGATTTAAATATTGTAATTTACGATCAGTTTTAAATTTTTCTAGATTTGAAACATCAATTTCATTAGACCCGAGATGACAGAGATGTTGTTACATATTTTATATTTACATGCCGTATTCACAAAAGTATATGCGTGCCAAACTTTATATAGCAGTCTGCTATTGATGATAAAACAATGTTGCAATGGATCAAAATATTATATGGGATATAAAAATAAAATATCGTTTATGAACCGAAGGTTTCTTTGGTGAATCTTGAATTCTTTTGGTGTCGGCTTTCATCGGCATTTTTCTTTGAATCGCTAGTAGCATTTTTTGATAATAAAACGTTTGCCGGTATTTTTGGCATGTGTGAAAGACGAGTAAAGTGAGGTATCTAAATATCATAAATCCAGCAAGATTTTAAAATTTTGATTTAAGTCACCTCAAAAAACAATATTTATTTGTTAGGAAAGATTTTAAAATAACAATAGATTTTTTAAAAAATACTTGTGACCATATTTTTAAGGTGGGCTAGTAAAAATGGTAATTAAAATTGAACGAACTCATTTGGGATACATAATATTATCAATGTATCGTCAATGAACAAGTTATTAAACATTAAAATGAATCTCGTTAATAATATCGTCATGTTAGATATTTGCCTCCATCTCGCTAAACAACATTGTTCACGTAATTGTAGTTGAAATAAATAAGTAATTGTTTTGAACTCCTCGTGACTTGTCTACTTGCAAGAGAGCATTCGTATTAGCAGACATCTTTGCAGACAAACGATCTAGGATGCAACAGATGGTTGAAAATGTGTTGCTCAAAATGTTAATGTTCGGGGTGCCTCGTTTGATATCTCAAATCACATATGACTCTAGTAATGGTTATTTAATAGTATATTACAATATAATCACTAAATAACTTAGAAATTATTGTTTATGTTGACAAATATCTTCATTTCTCTGACATTAGCTAATTGACAGTATATATGGATATGTAAGAAGTATCATAATTTACCCCGAGTAATTTATGGTGAATTATCAGGAGTGCGAGGTCTCAGGTCTTTCGTTTGAAATTATTTCAAATTAAATGTGTTTTTCGGTTTCAATAATTCAATTAAATACAAACGTTATAATTATAATAAATATATTTATTAATATTTAATGAAATGACAATCTCACACATTGCACAATTTTGGTTATATTTTCTATAATATACATTTACGAGTATATGAGAAGTCTATTATTTATAGCGCAGGCCTGCCTACGTGACTATCCTACTTCACGTTTCAACATATTTTTTTCTACTTATCAATAAATATTTCATGAATTATTTTTGGAATTAATTAACGAAGAACATTGATAAAATACATTAAAAATATCCATTTATTATTAATCGAACAATTATAATCTTAAAAAGGAAGTTTAATCATATCACGTTATCAACTTCACAGTGTATCTTTGACCGAATGTGGTCACCAAGAGAAGTGGGCGTGTTCGCAGATGTAACGCTGCCCGTTTGACATCCGTTCGCGAACTACGTGCATTTCACTTCACTTGACATAAAAATAGCGAAACTTGCGCCGCACGAAACAAAATTCGTACAGGAAACAGAACTTTCGTTTCAGGTTTGGAATTGGTAATTACAAACGGGTTTCATAAATAATAAATGAATCAAAAAATATATAATAATAATATGTATATATATATTATATCAAATCACGGCCAATTGGTTGGATATTATGTTCTGTCAGAGGAATATGATTGACAAGTACTGTCAAAAGTAGTACTTATATAAAACTCAAGGATTTCATTATAAGTGGATAATATTCCAACGCATGCTGCAACAATAATCATAATTTTGATATTAAGAGACAAGCGCAATAAAGATATTAACATGTAATGATTACAAAGGAATTACTGATAAAATTAATGTTTCTGGCGTGACAGTTATGACTCATCGACAGTTATACTATTTCGTATCGGTCTACTATCGTAAACATATTGAAGAATAAAATAAAAACATGATTAAATCATCTCAGGTCATGAATGAAACATACCAGATATAGAATAGCGTATTTGACATACCTTATATAGAGTTGAGCAAATGTCTGTACGATGGGTTGATTCCTCACAACTGTCAACGATTAAGCTGGCGAAAAAATGTAGTCCCACTCCTCACCGATGGACCTTTTCTTATTTTATTGACATAATATTTAGCAACGGCCCACACTGGCTCGTTTCACTTTCAAAATGATGCAAGCTCCTTAAGAAATAATGTGTTACACCTTATTTGTCATACATGAGAACAGCCACCAATTACGATAAAATTATCACAGTTAGTTTGACCGAATATTTAAATAACTCTTTTCGAAACTAAGAATAGTGTACGTAAACGATTGATGTTATGAATGACCAATGAAATTAAGATATTTTCAAGATAGAGGTTACTTAGTAAGTATCAAGTGACAAATTTTAAGGTTAATTAATAATTTGTAAATTAAAACTATTGATAGTTACAGAATAACACATTATGGACCCAACTGAATTTAATATATATCACCTATAACGAATAAAAATGAATTTCAATTGATAAGAAATATTTAAAATACTAAATGACAGCCGAGACCGACGACGCTCTGCCACTTTTTCTTTTAGGTTAACTTACCGCTGTACCAACTGAGCGGAGGAAATGCTCGCTTAGTTTGCATTGTTGGTAGTAATATTTACTCACTCGCTTAACCTTATCCATACGTAATAATATTCGTCTTTCATCCATAATTTTGGATGTATTTTTCTACTTTGTTGCAAAAAATATTATTGCTTGATATAAACGATATATTTTTAATTCACAATGTAACTCAGATCATAATAGCAGAAGTCATCCATTTTTTATGCATAGCCATATTGAGGGTGGCATACATTACAACATTGTAACTTGGCTTCGTTACGAAAATAGACCATTTACTTTTGCCAAAGTGAAACAAAATTCACAGATAAACAAATCAAGCTATTTATAATCATTTTTGTTTAGCTTTATTAACATAAAATTTGCTGAAACATATGTTCAGCATATATTATTAATTTCTGACATAAATATGATGCCAGACAATAATACGTTTAGTTTCATGTGTGTCATCATTCTCTCGTTTCATATAAAAGTCGATACCAATATTTGGAAATTCTATATCTGTTCATTGAGTGCGTCTTAAAAATATGACAGCCGATTTTTTAAGTTTATGCGATCAAAAATTAATAAAAATAATATGATGAAAACATATTTTAAAACAAATAAAAAATGGTTAAGTTGTATATTAAATCAGGGAATACGCCCCTAAATCCCTATTCTCACCCCCCCCCCCCCAACGCTTGATGCGAGGTATGCCGTCATAAAACACATATGGCGGTACATTCAAAATTTGAAGTCGTTTATATACAATATTATAATGTATACGAATATCAAAAAACTTCCTAATGAGAATATTAAATGACACTTATTCTATTTTTTGTATGTTCCAACTACAACTTAAACGATTTACTAGAAAAGAAAGAGATAGTGGACACCGGGCCACGACTCCGTAACAAGGAAACCACAAACAAGCAACGATAACGCAAGAGAAGAGTGGGATAAGGAGCCTTCGGCCTAGGAACCCAAGTTAAGGAAGATTACAAGGACCCAAGCACTCAACGATTTAGCTTTGGCTCCGACTTGCTGTATAGCATAGGGATAAGGAACCTGTGGTCTTTTAACTGAAAACTTAAAATTTTACAGCACAAATTCAATTTTAATACACATTTATGTTATTTCTAAAGTTCTCAAATGAGGCCTTTTTGATTACACATAAATTAATGCGGCCTTCCAACATGAAAAGGCTCCTGATTCAGTGTATTTTGAAATATACATATGATTAAGGTTGTATTATTCATTGTTCAATTATTTATAACAGTCAAGTCGCTTTCGTTAAGTTAGTGGACAGCGCATTGAAGCGCGAGTCGCGGTTTTAAGACATGTAACTTTTCGCATTAAAAAAAAATGATTATTCGTTTGTGTAATAATTTATATTATGCGGCTAGGATATGAACCCAAAATGGTTAACCGAATAATTACCAAAAATTACTCGTAAGAAAGAATTCTTGAAAAGAATCGTTACACTGTGAAGGATAAATTTATATGCACCATGTCAAAACGGATATTGGAAAATGAAAAATATTATAATATCCTAGTACAGGGATTGGTAACTGATCTGTACTATAGAGGCACATTTTCGTAAATTTGACGATGATCCTCGCGCGAGACGCTCAAATCGTTTTGACGAAATAATCCAATTTTGGCTCCACAAAAAACGAGCTTAAAATGAAGTGACTGTTTTACGAAATCGTTTATTTTCAATTGTATTATTTTATAGTATATTTATTTGTGACCTAGTTTATTCCTAGAAATACGTACGTTCCAAGTGAAACATGCTATGCAAATGAGTTTGATATGACGTCACTGAAAGACATTGACACACCGATGAAACACAACATATAAAATATATTAAGAGGAAAGAGATACGTAAACCACCTATCTAAATCTATGGTAACTAAATGTTAAGGAAGAATAATAAAATTATATATAGTCAAGAATTAAATTTTTCCCTGTGAATATTTAGACACTTATCACGTATCCCATAGACAATACACATGTATACGTATCAATTTTAACGGTCTTATTTGGGTGGATAGTTAATTAACCTAATAATTGCATTCGTTACCGAGTTTTACTCAGATGACGATCGTTTTGATTCCGTTGTAAAATGATGGATCCATGTTTTATCCATTGTCACATATCGAAGCAAAAATTCCGGTGTGTTATCTTTGATATCTTTACGATGTCAGCTAACTCACGCAACTTCACTTTTCGATGATTCAAAA
>JAPMAG010002608.1:908-10977 GCA_036584685.1 Rhyacophila sp. Rhy_31_5
TAGTTTTGAAAACTATTGAAGAACAAACATATATACATATCTGTAAATTTATTCTCAAAAACAATTTTATAATTAGTTAGGTATGTTGAATAATATGATTTTTAAAAACTAAGAAGTAATATTTTTCTTGTGAAAAAAAAATCTAAGTGGAGAAAAAATTTTAACCATTTAAGTAACGCAATGCGGATAACTTACTAAAAAATGGTAAATAATATTACTATACAATTAGAGAAACTTCACGGTATATCTAAATAACAACTTATAACGACACAAATTATTGATAATTTAATGAATAATTGCATAATTTGAGTAAAATATGCGTTTACGGGGACCCTGTCGGAAGGATGCGTACGAAATAGGATTTTTAAGCTTATAGTGAAATATGAATCTTTGACACCGAAATACGAGTATTTGCTTTGTTATGTAGAGATTAAAATCTTACAATAATCAAAATTATTTTTAAATGATAATACAGATTTTATTATTACTTGTACTGACCCTTTTTCTAAGAGCTACTTCGTTTGTAACAACATTTGTACTTTCATTTTCATAACAGTATCTAATAGTTTCATTTTTTTAATTGGTTGATCAACTGAGAGCAAATTTTGTAATAAATAAGTAAAAATTATTTGTATTATATTAATATAAGTAGCTCGTATTCAATATAAATTAACTAATTTTATGATGACGTATCAATTTATATAGTATACTGCAAAAAGTCTTGGGTTAGTATAATGTATGGTTAAAAATTATTATTCTTAATACGTTTAATCGATTTATCATTACCAATGTCATTTTTTATAATAATCGTGTGATATCACACTTATATTTCCATGAAAAATCAAGATTGTGAATAGTTTCCAAAGAATACAGATATGTTATGATTGCAAAAGATTAGAATGGTAATTTTATTATGCAATCTGCTCTAATAACACTCGCATTCTGTCGTCTCGTAATAAGTTTACTTCAATATGCCACGCAGGCAGAGCTTTGACAAATTTATTGATTTATCTTTTCGACGTTTCCATTTGAAAGCAGATCAGTGCGTTCGCCATTATGCAAGATTCAAAGCGGGTTGTTTATAGGAAATATGTCACTAAGAACTGTGTCTCCGCGGACCACTACTACTGGCAATTTATTCATTGGTTCTTAAACATTGAAGTATTTATAATAGGATGATTTTTAATTTTTGTTGCATTTAATATGTTTGCGGTCTAAAATTAATATTTAACCAAAAGTATAGTTACTTAAGGGTTCTTAGAGATATTTGTGTAATTGTGTTTTTGACTTACATTGTGGTCTAGTTTATTTTCAATTAACAAAAACAGTGCAAGTTTTGATACAACTTTTTAGCTTGACCGTCATTTTTTGACCTTAATTTTTATAAAAATTATTGATTTATACGTAAATATTAAATATGCCAAACTTGCGGAGAATGATACATATCTTTGCAGTCGAGCCAACATAAAAGTATGTAATAAATGTTTAAATAAATATAATACTCGTATTTTTCAGATTTTATTTTACATTTTTCGCAACTTAAAAATATACTCAGAATATAGTTTATAATATAGTATATAGTAATATCAACTGAAAGGGAAAAAAATATCAATTTTATTGTAGTGATAGTGATGTATTTTTTTTATAATGTATTCATAAAAATTAGATTGATTGAATAAGGTTTTGTGTTATTGTGACCCATAAACTTTCAAATCGTGTTTGGTTGGCTCATTTAACCTTCATGTTTAACGTGCTTATTCTTTATGATTTCATCGACAAAAATTTTTTTTTCTATTTAAAAATATAATGTTGTCATTAGTAAAATAATATGGGGAATTTTCCTTAATTGAATTTACCTAAAACTGCAGTGATTAAAAAACTGAAAATTAGAATAAAATTGTGTATTCAATATTTTAAAATAAAATCAATATTATTTACAAAATATCTTAACCAGTTTTATTTATATTGCAGCGCAAGTATTTGATTTATTTCCATTAAATCAATTTAAAATAATGATATTGTACTCGTATATTATTCTATTATTAGTTTACTTATGAGTTTTTGATGTTTGTACCAACATAAAAATTTACGACACATTTTAATAAATACAGAACAAAGGTATTATTTTAAGATATTATTTAAAATATTATTTATCAAAACTATTTTTGTTTAGAAACACTGAAAATCTGTTCTTTGCAATCGTTACTGAAGTAAGATAACTTGATTGATGCGATTAGATACTGCAAGTAAGCTTAATTTATTGCGTATATATTAGAATAATAATCGAATCCATATGCGTCTTCACCACAAACTTCGTGCGCATTTACAAAAATTTGAATACTCAACAACAGTCATATAAAACTATACTGATCATACTTCTCAAGAAAAAAAGTAAATAACAAGAATTACTTGAAAGACAGAAATAAAAACTTATTAATATTTTACTTTATTTTAAATATTTGTCTATATAAGTTTTATTATTTCAAACATGACACCTGAAGAAAAACTAATGTTTGGAGTATGTAACATTTTTTAGAGACGTACTTGTAATGAACTGTTTACGAGTATTTTCTATACATTTAGTTTATAAAGAAATGGCTTATATTGAAGATTATTAATTCTCCAGTCCAAAACTAATAATAATAAATTGCTCTCTGAAGTCTGTTGTGCACATATTGTTCGTTATTGCTCATTTGTGTTAAGCAAATGATAAAAAACTTTATTTTGGAAATATTTTTTAAGAATATCAATATAATGGTATATATTTCGTATAAGAAGTTATATTTTTATATTTAACGCTAATGTATAAAGTATTTATGTTAACGTCTCTTGGGATGGTTCGATTTTTTTTATTTGTTTCCTATTTTACTTAAATATATTAACATTATTTAATTGAGAACTTGAGAGTAAAAAAAAGTTTTGTTATAAAAAAATATGAGAATGTTTTTATTTTGATTAAAGCATATAACTTATGCCAACATTGTTTTTTGAAACAAGGTTTCGTCAAAAAAAAAATACATGAATATTATTTACATTAGTATTTAAACAATTTTGTGGATTTATTTATTGTATTTTTGCTCAAATGTAATTCTATTTTTTACTAGAAATGTTGACCAAATTATATGTGCCTGTTCATGTAGCTTTTTTTTATATGACGATCAAATGATATTTTTATTTAAAAATAGTAGTGTGAAAAACTAAATAACTAAACGTGAATTTTTATTATATAGTAAATACGATTGTAATTTAAATATATTTAATGTAGTAAGTTTGATAATCTTGCACAATCTTTTTAAAAGAAAACTGTTCTTTGTTCATTCGACGTGAATGTGTATTCAATAGACTTGAACTGCGTTGCGGCATTTCGTTAATCTTTAGCTAGCATCTAATTAAAAATCAGCCATTAAAAGTTTCATGATGCCCCTAGAAATAGAAAACATGGCATAGTCTTCCTTGTCCATCGGCACAAAGCGAGGCATCTCTTTGAATGGGTGTAATGGTACGCGTGACGAGTCTCACCGCGGGAGTCTCTGAGCGCGCGCTTCCTAATAACTACCATTAATTACCCTAATATGGAAGACCTACACGCGCTGCTATTCGACGCGAATTGCACTGTGACATGCGCCGTACATTGCCGGCGACTAAAAAAAATATAAAATACTGCTTTAAAAATATTTAAGCCATATATTACTATACACAATATTAAACAACATTCCACTGACGTCACACTACACACTTTAACAATATTATATTAATATGATATACATGTGTATAAGATAAAATACACACACATACGCATCCACAGATATTAACTAATACTTTTTGTATTTCTACGAATTAAAGTAAGCAACAGAGTATTAAAATCAAAGATTTATCACTATGAAAATGATTTAAAAATCTATATACAGGCGCAATTCTAACACAGGTTAGTCGTCGACTTACGACCATAATCGGTTCTTATAAACAAGTCGTAAGTTGGTTTATGCAATAATTTCCGAATATGTGTAAAATATAGTGTGAAACCATTTTCTATCTTCTTGTTTTAATCAATGTATCATCACTGTCATTTATTGTCTAAGCTTTTGGCTTTTTTTGTGAGTGTACGTACATGTTAGCATTTATTTTCAAAATAATCTCCTTTCATCAACATTAAAAATTTGTTCCGCTAGATATCCTTCATCCACTATTACAGTAAATTTCCATATAGCGTACCTCCTTATAGATAATTTTCCTATAGCGTTTGCGTCAGTTCCCCCCTATAGCGGTCCCGATGGTGTAGTTTTATTACGAAACGTACATGTTTAATGAAATGTATGTTATGTATGTACACAGATATGTGTATGTTTAAATTTTTTCAAAAATCTTCAATTCGCAGATTGCTATAGCAAAGTCCCAATTTTTACGCTATAGTAAGGTTGACTGTATTTTATCAAAACTAACAACAAAATTTCGTGCTCCATATATGCCTGTACTATCTACTACTTCAGACACTCGAATATTATTCAACTGGAATCTTTTCTTGATTCTCTTGAAACAATCAGTAATTGCTTCAAATTCTTGACTATAGTCATCTCCGGCATGTCTAAAAGTCTAAAATAAACTTCTACTCTTTATCTGCATAGTAAAAAAGTGATAACTACATATCTGTATAATGAAACTTATCGGGTTACATGAAGGTTTTTGAAATTTGAAATTTGTTTTCATGAGATCAACTTACATATCTGTACATGGGAGGAAAACTACACTATTTCAAAAATGGCACTTTTTCACTATAGTTAAACAATGTCGTTTTGGTTTTGCTTCCCTCGGATACTATATATCATAGTGTAATATTCCTTTCGTTATATTTTTGTATTGTAGAATTACAATATTATTGATTAGATCATTAGAAAGAACGTTGCAATATATATTACACTATGCCGATATCTCAATTTTGCTAAAATTGACACCTTCCAGGTTGGTTTGGTTGAAAAATATTTTTTAAGAATATTTGCAAAAATAATTTGAAATAGATATTAAGTTTCGAGAAATAGAACAAACTTCAATTAATTCGTACCAAATCATATGGATTTCACAATTTTATTTAGTACTTAAAATTATTTCCACGCCATTGGCTAGTCTGTACAATATATAAGAACTATGCTGCCCAAAATCAATGCGTTTGTTTATTTGACGTCTTTATTAATGTCTTTTTATTTTAATCAGTACTGAATTAAGAGATCAAAACGAAAACGAATAAACACTGTATCACGAATCATGCTTTTTGTAGTTCTATTATGGTGTAACTCTATACAAAAAACATAAATTAAGCCTTATGTTTTTTTTAGTTTATCAGAGGTTTCAAACTTGACCATTCATTTGATTTGCTTGTATGATGCCTTAGATGTATTGTAATAATTGAAAAATATGTACATAATATATGTTATTTGTCGCCTCCGTGAGTGAATGGATAAGTATACGACTCACGAGCCGAAGGTCACAGATTCAAGATCCGTGCTGGTCGCAAATTTTTACAAACCTTTATTCATTTGTATTGTAGCCAGGACACGAATCCAAAACGGTTGACCTGACTGACAATTATTACTTGTAAAAAAAACTGTGAAAACAATCTTCACATTGTGTGTAGATCCATATGCTTCATTTTGGATCGGACAAGGTTAAAAAATATATGTAAAAAATTAAGACAAAATCGTGTTTATATGGTCATTTACGGAAATAAAAAAAACCTTAAGTATATTAAGAATGTTACATTAAAAAAAATCATATACATTGAAAAAAGTTTGAAATGTTTTTATAATAATTAAAAGAGTAATACATTATTTTTAACGAATTGTATGAAAATTGATTTGAGGGGTGCATTTCCATAGTGAACTAATCCCACTTCAACAAATTTGTGGCAAATGCCAAAAAACTGTGTACGGTGTCGATATCACATATTTTTTTGTTTTCTCCATTGCAAATTGTATTTTATACTACAAATGGATATAACAAAAAATATGTATCACCAACACCATAAACACTTTTTTGGAATTTACCAAAAATTTTTTGAAGTGAAATTAGTTCACTTTGGAAAAACTCGCCACATTTGATTTATTAGTCTACATTTATTATTCATTATAAAATTGAAACTGTAAAATGAAATATTTAGCTGTAGTGATTTTTTCCATTAAATGAAGCAGATGTATTTCATACATTGCAATACGTTTAGTAAAAGTTATTCAATCTATTTTATAAAAATGACGCCACTAAAAACAGATTCTAAAAATATTTTTTTTTTATAGAAATGAACTAGTTTAATACGTTAAGTTACTGAACGTACTAAACGCATTGAAAACGATCAAAAGTAAGCAATAGAATGCTAACTGTTGATTAGCCCTGATTTAATTACAGAAACTATATCTACGTAGGCGTTGATGTATAATCAAAGTAGATCAAAGAATATATTCAGAGTAAATTATCCTTTTATTGATGTTTCATATCGAAAGATGATTTGAATCGAATGTTTGAATGCATTTTAATTAATAAATAGCCTTTGAAATAATATAACACTATTTATTTTCTTTAGATATGCTCATGCCAGTAGCATATATCGATATTACGATACATTATTTTAATTTAGTTTTTTATATTATGGAGAACTGTCATTTATCTGCATTAACATATTTATTGAATACGCTTTTTAGGTATATTATTCTAATATGGTTGGTTGGTTAACCAAATACCGCCTTTTCAATGCTTGCATACTGAGTGTGCTGCTCTATGCCTGTGAGTCATGGTACCTTACAAAGTCTCAAAACATCCGTTTACTGAGCTTCTAAAACAGATGTTTGCGACGAATTTTGGGAGTGCGGTGGTATGGCTATACGCAAAACGAGATGGTAGGGGAACAAACCATGCAGCCTTTTATCACATCCAAAGTGAAAATGAAGTGCTGGACTTGGCTTGGTCATATGCTGAGAAGGCCTGAATTGTATCTCAACTGGTCATGCCTCTTCTTCAAACCAACCGGATTCCGTTGTCTTGAGAGGCCGCTGAATACCATCTACAAGATGTATTCGCCGGAGTTGCAGATACAAGAAAACTGGCCAGAGACAGGGATTTGGGGAGGCAGTATGTGGTGTCTATATGCTCCGGATAAGGAACGTGACATGGCTTAAGGAATTATAATGTTCTTTTAGTATGTTTTTAAGTAATTGCTTATACAATAAATTTCTTACTGTTGATGTTATAAAGTTGTCATACTTTTATGAATAGCTATATAAGCGCAACTTAAGCATCTTAAAATCCATCAAAATAATTAAGGCATCAGTATCTCAACGTGTAATTGAAACCGATCTAGTTCACATCCTGTTAAATTGGCCAGTCCTGTATAGTGACGACTAAAAAAATTCAACAGTGAATACCAACATTTTAATGTTCCATTTCTATAACTATACGACTGACTTGAGTCATCTTATATATTTTTAATAATAATATGGATATAAATTTAATTTATTCATATTATGTATGACGTTATTTTAATATGGTACCCGATTGTATCATTAGTACTACTCTTTATAGTATAATATAAGGTAATCACTTGATTACTCAAAAATTAATAATAGTGAACAATGATATTTATAATGAATATACATAGCTTTTATTAATAAGATACAATAAATAAAATAACGTATATTATAAACAGTAATAAAACATTTATTGTCGAAATATATATGTATTTTGTAATTATAAATTATATACAGGTTTTCTAAAAAAAACTTAATTTTGAATGAAACGCTTAAGATTTACGAGTATGTTTAGATCAATGCTCACTCAGAAAGCGAATGAACGTACGAACCACTTATTTATTCTGTCACACATACCTATGAGGGTCAATATACGTGTCATCTTTTCACCCTAAAATGACCAATTTTTAGTGATATTGTATCGAAATATAACTAATGAATTCTTTTTGGTGCTATTCTACTCCTTGAGCACTAGGCAATGCATATAGTTAATGATGGATTTTTAAAGGGTTAATCATAAACATAAGATTAGTTTCTTTTCAAATAAGATAAATAAATCATAAATGTACACATTTATTAGCTCTATTTAATGTGATAAATGTGTAAAAATATTTTAGGTTAAAAATATCATTTATTTTAAAAGTTCTTCTTTAAATGTGTTCTATTTTCATACTTTTCTTCACTTATTGAAGCAAATGATAAATACTAATAAACAATTATTTAAATTTTATAATGACTGATTCTTGATCAAAAACCACTTATGCCTTACTTATATTAGCTTTATAGTAGTGATTTATAGTACATTACGAGATTTCAAAATAAACATATATCGAGCTTTAAAAATAGATGCTGCTGACAAATACTAGATTTTTTCACATAGTAATACGACTATACGCAAAATGAGTAAATAAAAAAACGGATCATACATGCAATTTCAAGGTATAATGCTAAACTTGGCATGGACATATGTTGCAGATGTTTTAATCACATTTTAATCAAGCATACTTTTTCTTAATACCAATCGGATTCTGTCATCCCAAAAAGCAAATAAAGTCATGGACACCGAAAAATGTGAAAAACTGTGCAACACTGAAAATTCATGGCAGATATTTATATATAATATTCACAAATTTCAACTAAAATATAAACCATGGAAAAAAGAAGACGAAATACATGTATGTTAAGGTAAAATATGTAATGTAAAATATAAAACTAATATAGATTTTTTTTAAAACTACATATGAGTAATAAAACAAATACATGACGATAGAACATTTTAAAAAACCATGTTTTTCATTGATTGGGTTTCGATAATTTATTTAATATTTGCTAAATTTATTACGATTATCGTACCTGTCGTCTCGGCAATATAATGTGAATTTATTGCAAAGAACAAGTTGACATAGCTTAGATTGAGGTGTAATTTATAATAATATTATATTCAAAGCCAAAATACATGTTTGTTTATTTTCTGCAAAGGGTTTGTTCAATGTTTGTGCATTCGCGGGCTTCCAACTTGTCTATTGGCAAGTAAGAAATAAGCCAAGCTAGTGAAACCTGTACTTGAATCGATGTCTCTCCGAAGCATAGAGTCCGTCACACAGGCAATCAGTCAGTCAACGGTAATTGATATATTAAATTTGTCACAGAGTAGACGTTACAATTAATTGAGAATTGTACGGAGGAATAGGACGTCTTATACGCCGCTTATTTACAGCGACGTCTTAAGAGATCGGGCGCCGCCGCATACTGCTCGGTTTCTCATACAAATTATCAAATGCCTATGCGTATTATAGCGGCAAACTCTTTTAATACACTACGCCTTAGAGACTTAGACACATATAAAAGAAAATGTAGATTAGATACAGGTATTTGATATTATTGCAATCGATAGATTTTGTAACATACAAAATGATTTGACCTTTCTATGGTTTTAAGGTTTTATTAGTAAACCATAAAGCTGCAGTAAAGACAAGTAAAATGTATTATGCACATGTTTATATTTTCATTCATATACATACAGTAAATACATCAGTTAAACAACATATTTATGACTAGTTGGCAACCATAACTATTCATGTTTTTATGTATTCACTACGTAAACAGTGCTTGGATGCAGTGTTCCCTCTAATTTTTATTGACCTGGGTACTCATTTTTTGTGTGTACAATTTTGAAAAAAAATAAAAATCTTTGTGCAGCAATTAAAAAGTTTTTTACATACAACATATGAAAATAATATCACAAATTTTGTAATTTTTGAAAGGTCTCCACGCAAAAAAATTGGTGCGCGCGATTATTTTTTATGTGCGGCGCCGCACACGCGCACGGCTGAAAGGGAACACTGCTTAGATGAATGAATCACACATTCAAAGTTCAACTCACAATATATCACGGCTGATGACATCCGCGCAGATTGGGTTATTGTTTTTCATGACTTATAATACACCCGTCCCCATTAGACTAGTTTGTAGCACGCACGCCTATCATGCGGGGATCCCGGGTTCAAGCCCCGGCTGGTTACAAAATTTTTCAAATGTTTATTCATTTGTATTGTAGCCAGGAC
>JAPMAG010002609.1:0-10975 GCA_036584685.1 Rhyacophila sp. Rhy_31_5
AAAGCAGAGATATGATTATAATATGGTCATTAAAAACAAAGACATGATAAAGAAACATATAATATTATACAGACATTATATCTCGCACAGAAAAGGTAAAATAGGAATGCAATTTATTATCACCTATTATCCAATTTTTGAGAGGAAAAAGTGTAACGTGACAATTAAAATTAGCCTACTCTCCCCCCTGTAACGCCATGTAGACTTTGGTGGTCACCCCTCCCTCCCCCTCAAGAGCGTTACATGGATTATGGACGACTCCTAACATGCTTAACCGTATAAAAACAATAAAAACCAGTATCTTATTAACAAAAAATATTTATGAACAGAAAGTTTTTTTATATATGAAAGAAACATTAAATGTATTATGTGGATATTTATACTATGTAAAAATAAAGTATTTTAAAAGCATTGACAAATAGAATAAGTAGAGAGATATGTGTTATACAAATTGCGACAGAACCGATTAAGTAGTTTTGAGGTGTTATAAAAAGTTAATGGGGTATATAAATAAAATATGTTATTATTTTCAAAATTAGTTGTGCATACAATTTATAATCATTAAGTTTGGAAATAGTATCCTCAAAATGATACGATGGTGGCCGTTAGCAGCAGCACACTATTGAAGACGATCTCTGAAGTTTTAAACAGGCCGTTCACACCTATTGCAGGGTACAGCGTTAACTTACTTAATAAATTGCTCTATTAACTCTGGTAGGGTGCAAAAGGTGACATTCAAATACTTCTTTGTGTGCTACCATTTTCTTCCAACTGCCTAAACCAGAAATGAATTGTGGTCGTATAAGGAACGGCATTATTATGCGAATGTTGAATCGTTGCCGAAAAACTCGTTGCGTCCTAATCACAGATTGATTGTTTTCAAAATACGTGCATACAAAAAATCCTCGATGTGATCCAGTACAAACTATGTAGACTACTAAAATAAATCAACAGAACAGAATGAGACCACTTGCACCTGTTTCCATTTACTACTGCCCGCGCGTTGACTCCGCCTAACCACTTAATCGGTTTTACCGTACCTGCATATTGATAGTGACAATGATAGAAATCAACTTATATTAACCTAATTGACTCTTAAGTATTATATAACTGTATACATATACTCGTACGTAACACAGTACAAAATTGAGTCACGATTTAAGCACTTGAATAAAATAATTTGTATATTTCTTAAAACATTGGCACTATTGATTACTTTTCTTCGCATTCTATTTTTTTTTCATAATTGCAAAAAATCGACACAATCAATATTTTTGTCTGGTTTAAAATAAATATGAGATATTTTTGGAGTTTTCGCTAAATATGAAACCTAACCTAAAACTCAAACATTGAAATGGATATATGTAAATGTAAAAACGTGAATTACCATAAATTTAAGTATATGAAACGATAAACACACAGGTTTACTTTGATATAAATTTCCTATTTTTACAGCCGTATATTTGTCCTAGTTTTCATGTATAGACGATTAAAATTAGGTAGGAGATATTTATGTACAAAAGATTTTTTCAAGTGGAATTTAAGGTATGCTGTTAAAATATTAGTGTACTATACAATGGAAAAAACATTAGAAGCAGACCATATTCATATTAAGACAATCTTGAAATGAATCATGAGTATTTAAGTGAAATGAAAAGTGTATTTTGGAGAGCGGCTTCGACTGGCAAGTACCAAAGTAGTGATTGTGACCTCAGCTGATAAAGGCAGGCAACACTCTACAGGTTGTTGGGAAACGTCATTCGGAAGTGGCTTCCTGCGTCAGAGCCTTCGAGGCTACAGCCCGCCCGATACAATCGCTTCTCTCCTATGTCATATCCTTCCATCGCAATAATTAAAAAAAATCATATTGTAGAATTTATGTGAAGCCTGAAATAATGTGAGTGCTCCGAAATGGAAAGATGGCTGAATCTTTGGAATAATTACTGTTCGTTTATCGTTGGTCGTAAAATAACAATAATAATAATGAATTGTTATATTTTTTTGCTAATGGAGACTAAAATTTCATTGTTTTTGAATCAACAAAGTCATCAACGATGAAAAGGTTTCAATGTCATTTTATAAAAATTTAATATTATTAATGAACAAAATTGGAATAGTTGTGTGAAATACTACTTATATAAATAATCACATGTATAAAACTCGCTTGAAATTGTAACAAAACACTTACGTTAATAAAATATGAGTAAAGTATTTTAAATCCTGATTTATGTTCAATGTAAACCACAGTATGGCATTGATACTGATTAAATCCCGTTATAACAAATTCTAAATTACAGTAAATATAAAAAAAAACATTTTTATTTTATAGGTCTCGATGCAACGTTCATATATACGAATTGAGTATAATACAATCTCATTTAAATATAGTAAACATATCAATAGAATGTAAGTCCAATATTTGTTGATATTGTCAATGTTTTTAAGCAATCGTAAAAAATGGGAAGACACCATTTCTGTATCGGGAAGGGAAACTACACTATGTTAATAATGACACTTTTTCACTGTGGCTAATTAAAGTTGTTTTGGTGCTGCTTCCCTCAGATAATATATAACATAGATTAATTTTCTAGTAGAGTTACAACATAATTGAGTATATCACCGGAAAGAGCGTCGCAAGATATATTATACTACACTATGTTGATATCTCAATTTTGATGCTCTTTCTAGAGATATACTCAATTGTATTGTAACTCTACTAGAAAAAAAAATAAAACGAAAGTAATACTGTACTATGCTTTGTATTATCAGAGGGAAGCATCACCAAAACGACTTTGAACAGCCATAGTGTAAAAGTATCATTTTTGAGATATAATAGTGTAATATCCCTCTGGGCTACGAATATCTACAGTTTATAGTACTCGTAAATGGAATTGGTATACGATTTATTACAAAATTAATTCAATATACGAAATCTGCTTAGATCACTCTCACTCAAGTGGAAGATATCGATGGTTTAGATAAGTATATTGAATATAATCATTGCTATCGGCCTCGGCACAGTTACTGGGAGGCTAGTTCTACATTTCGGGATGAAGAAAACTGATTTTCAAGAACTCATTTTCTCAGGTAGTTATCGGGCACATAGATATAATGCATTATCACCATAATGGCAAAGTTCTTGTTGACAACACGCATTAGTCGAAAAAATCCATAGCTAAGTAAAGATACATCTATAGAATGCTTACATATTTACTCTAATTAAAATTTTACATTCACAATACAATGATGACATACTCGTAAAAGCACAGTTTATGATGAAAAATGCAAAAAATATTATTAGATTATTTTTTATGGAAAAATCTGATATCTTAGGATGCATGGTTATTTTTAGTATTATACAGAGTATGCTTTAATGTTCAAGTCCGATGGTTTTTTTTAATAACTATTAAATGAAACACAATTTTATAATTTACACTTTATTGATTGATTATATAATAATATGGTCTTTACAATTATGTATGGACCATAATGTGGCCAAGTGGCCGCCTCTGGCCGTATCGCAACGCAAGATTTTTCAAGCATATTTATCATAACATTCACGCAGATTTCTGGTATGATTTCAGCAATTTCTTTTCGAATGTTACATTTAAACATCGGGATTGTGGTTAGTTTGTTGGTCTACAGTTTCTCCTTCAAGTACTCCTATAAGAAATAATCGCGGGCGGTCAAGTCAGATGAAGGTGGCCTCCAGACTATATCATCGCTTTTTGACACTATTTCCCCGGAAAGTTTCTCTCAAAGTTTGTATCGTAACACGACCTGCGTGTATATGGTACCACTCTGTTCTGGAGGCACAATTGATCCAATTCAGGCACGAGAAGTTTACCAACATTTCACGATAGCGATCACCAGTAACTGTCACTGCATTGCATCATCGGCAGCAAATTCGGTCTGGAGCATAAAACGCACTATACTATATAATTTTTTATGTCAATTCAACATGAGACTATCTGTACCTTTAAAAATGAAGTATGTGTACTGACGACAGATCGAAACAGGTAATCCCATTAGTTTAAAATGATACTTTTACTACAAACCTTAGAATAATATGCGGGAAGAGATGACTTTGTATCAATTTGTCATTATTAAATTTGGCCCAGTGTTTAGGGCTGGATTAAGACCATTGGGTGTTTTAAACATTAATTAATTTTTGTACCTTCCCTCATTACTAATTAAAATTTTCCACGACTAAAATGCCGGTAAAACTTGTCAACTTGTCCATTGTGGTGTTGACAGTTACTGGGTCCACAAGCTATCCGGTAAGCCACATCATCAGCAGAGAAATCAAGCTACATCTAAATTGTATTTTTTTGTTGTTCTAAAGACAATAATTTCACTACCGTCGCCATAATACACTAAACATTTATATTTGGCAATTATTTGACCCCCAGAATGTACTGCGACGAAGTCATTCAAATCAACATTTGCATATAAATTTGGCTATTAAAAATCTATGTGGTGCCCCCCTTTCTCTTGATGTTCTAAGTACGTGCTTACTTTGCTTGAGAGTCAATCCAACACTGTCAGTGTTACAAAAGAGTCAATCTTAAAGAGTAATTAATTTGCTTACTATACAGTTGGTTACCAAAACTAAACTACCATTTCGTTTTAACTGAATTTTCGTGTTAAGGGTTCAGTATTAAAAACATCTACATGTATGTTCTTTTATTTAATATAACTGACACCGTTTAGTAGTCTATAGAGCAAACGTATCACAAATACGTACTATGTATATATTTATTTATTTCAAAGATTTCTTCACACCCATATGATGTGCATAATTTATTAATTAAGTTACCCATAGACAAATGTAATAAAAAAAAGTATATTACATACCATAAATAATCCTTAATTACGTGTTATACAAAAGAAGCGCGTAAAGATTGCATAACGAAATACCAACATAATAAAAAAAACAAGCCGGCCAACTTAAGGTCGACAAAATTTTACGACGAAATTTGCAATAGTTTTTTTTTTAATAACGCATTTATATATTATAATATAAATGTATATTATATGTGTGTATATATGTTATCGTATATGTAACATCTCGGTATGGTGTTTGAAACAAAGACATGAAGGTTAAAGACCTATATTATTACGGTTGTTAAAGTCATGTGTTAGGAATGCGTGAATGAGATAGGTTATTTGCTGTGAAAATTCTTTTTGAAGATTTGAATCTTGTACAAAGTGTTCTCGTATTGGTTAACCCATATTTTTTTAATGCCACCCATGATGTCATTGTTAACGCATATTGACTAATTGTCAGTTGTATATTTTTAATATACGTGATGTAAATATGCCCTTAAGATTACAAACTTCTCAAAAAGTGAGTTTTTTTAATTACTGTTGCACAGTTGGATGAAAGTTTTTTAGTTAATCTAGCTTTAAATTTTGAATTTTATTAAATGTATTCAATACTATTTCGGCTTGGTCGTATGCCTGAATCTCATCGTTGTATATCTTATAATGTTTCTTAATGGATAAATAATAAAAGTGCGTGTTTTATTGCTTGATGTTTGACGTACATATGCGTATACACTTCTTCTAAGCGAATTTTGAACGTACGCATATGCGCGTCCATACTCCTGGACAGGTTAAGTATTTATATTATATGCGCGTCAATACACCTGGGCATGTTAAAACTATATAAATAAATATTTAAAGTGGAACCATTGGTTATAAAATTAATCTGTTTCACATATCTGTTCGTATACAAACCGAAATAGGAATTCCGAAAAAAATCTTCATAATTCATATTATATTTTTTTCTTTTAACCATATCCGCTGAGAAACGGAGCATATTGATCTTTACAATGTGAAGACTGTTGACAGTTATAAGCTTTACTAATTTGGTCTATGTCTTGCTTTCAAATACAGATGGAAAACTTGTGCAATTTTTTTCAGCTACGGTATTTGAATTCTACACTCTTGGCTCGTGAGTTGTATGCACTATCCACGATCTACAAGGGCAACATATATAATATACGACACTATAAAATTTTATGAACTGGCGTGGAATTTAACATTAAAATGTATACAAGAAGTCAAATATTAATCTAACTTATTCTATGAATTAGAAAACTGTACTTAATGAGAAGGGACTTTTCTTCAATGAACACAGTAAAAATTTGAAGTTCATCGTGTTAATTTCATTCTAAATAACTATGTAATAAAGTTAGTTAAATTCTGTATATTTTAACTTTGTAGAAATAAAACATAGCATACTTATTGGATATATTTATGACGCGAGTTTAATCGCAGTGATGTCTTTTAATCAGTCCTGTATTAAGCAAAGTAAGCACGTCTTTAGGGCATCAAGGGGAGATGGGGCACCACAGCACTTTTTCATAGCTGAATTTATCATTCAAATTACTAAACTAATTAAATATATAGACATTTTCAAAATATAATGAAAAAATAATACGTTCTGCTTAAAAAGCATTCTCTCTTGTGCCATCGTGTTTATCCTGCAAAATAAAGGAGATTGTGCTCGCATATTGGAGCTATGGAAATTTTGAACGAGTGTAAAGGGGCACCAAAATTAGCTAGTGCTTAGGGCATTTCTTCTTCTTTCTTTTAACCATATCCGCTTCAAAACGAAGCATATGGATCTTCACAATGTGAAGATTGTTTTGACAGTTTTTTTACGAGTAATAATTGTCAATTATAAGCTCAACTGTTTCGGGTTCGTATCCTGGCTACAATACAAATAAATAAACATTTAAAAAAAATTGTAACCAGCCCGGGCTTGAACCCGGGGCCCCCGTTTGATAGGCGAATAAATCTAAGGGCAATAATCTTAGGGCATTTAAAGATTTTAATCCGGCCATGATTGAATGTAGTAAAATTTCGGCAAATTCATTGATTTTTGTCCAAAGAAATCCTTTCCGCCCTGACATACTCGTATGTAGTACTTATTTTCAAAATAAACTATTTTCATTACATGTAAATACTTATAAAGATACTTCAAGTACCTGATATTTTTATGAAAACAGATTTTTCTTGGAAAACAATAACGTTTTTATACTTTACAAGATAGTTTTAATTAAAGTTTTGTAATTTATTTTGTTTACTAGTTTTGTATTATTACGTATGTTAAGGATATTAAGTAAAATATTGTTATTAAAGGGAGTTTTTTCCACGTGAGAAATGAATATTACTAAAGAATTCTATTTGTAAAACCGTAAGTCATTCTATATATTTGTATAAATCGGTTGGTCTTCTTATATTCAAACGTATGGCGCAAATCTGTCGTTGCACTATTTTAATTAGACAGTTAAAATTACCACAAACTATAATTTTATAATAATTGACAACGTCGAACAGACACAAGAAAAAAAATCTGCACACTCGTGTTTGTGAAAAAATTGCACAGCGTCGAATATTTATCTATCTAGGGATCTTTAAATTAGTATGTAGGTACACGGATTTTCATGTTTGACTCGCGTCCAACGGAAAATACCACGAAACCATTGCGTCCCATTCGTTACGAAAAATCATACATTATTACGTTTTAAAATTACACTTTTACATATATTATAATATAATGAATAATATCATTCAAGAATTCTGCGTATCATAATCAGATACATGTTAAACTATTTTTAAATAATCATAAACGTTTAATCAGTGATATTAACTTGTAGCGGAAAATACGGAATTTTTACTAGCTCGCTAAAAAATATTTGCATACGTTTTGATAAAATTTATTATAAAATATTAATATATGAAGTGATTCAATGAATATCTATTATAAATCAAGTATTTAAAGGTATATATATCTGAATCAAAAAAACATTAAAATACCAAATAATCTCTACGACAATCAGATAAAATGGCAACATTTAAATACTCTGTCAAAAAATAGACAACGGTTAAATACTCACATCCGTTGACCTGTATTATAAAACTTGAAATATTATATGATTTATTTAAAATTATGTATTTTACCTTCTTATAAAAGTCGATTCAGAATGTCTTTTTGATTTCCGAGGTTGCACTTTTAGCTTAAAAAACCTTCTTCTTACCTTTGCTTTGTTTTTTTTTATTCGTGATGAATTTATTATAAATAATTATCATTATTTTATTTTTTAATTGGTAAAATTATGAGTTTTAAATATATTTAGTACTCTTTCATGAAATTACGTCTCAAAACTAACACCCGTACTTTTGTATTGGAATAATTTCTTTCCACCAAAGATTGACAGTAAAGAAAATTAATTATACCTGATATTTTCATCAAAATATACTTATAATATATATTTCAGACATATGAACATAACGCATCAATTTTTTGAGTATTCAGACTTATATCCCATTTGAATAAAGTATGTTTAGTTACATCAAATGACTCATTTTACAGATTAATGATAATATCGACAATTGCATATTTTCATAAATTTGAGGAATGAAGATTCTGATGACTATGTTCTACTCATCGTTGTCCTTTGATAAAATCAATTTTCAAAACGATACAACACTCTTTAGGTGTGAAGGATAAATTAATTAGTTTGATGCATTTAAATATTCACAAGGGTAAAGTTATCATTGACCTAATGTCATTGTGCCAATTTGATAAAAATGTGCCCTCATATTGTTATTCGTGGGGTGTCTTTAATTTACAACTAAATATCAGTTCATTATTGAATAACACAGACACTATTCTACAATTTTGTCTGCTTATCTAAAGTACTATTAACGAAAGGCATTAGTGATCAGTTATATGAAATACTCTTACGACATATCAACGTATCGTTATGAATTAATTAATACGTCTAATTATAACACTTTTACGAGTGTTTTCCCATTCAATCTACGAGTAAGGGGTCGTCCATAAACCACATAACGTTTTTTCTTACTTTTTTTTAACTTCCCCCATCCATGTAACACCATGTAGATATTCAGCTTGACCCCTCCCTCCCTCCTCTCAAAAGTTACGTAACTCTCCACATTAACCATTAAGTGGTAAAAGCAAGTCAACTTTTTAAATATAACAGCGAAGAGATATGATTATAACATGGTTGTTGAAAACAAAATCACGATAAATAAATATTCAATGCACTTTTACAAGAAACATTAAGGTTATATTTTTAGTTAAAAATTCACAGCATACCAGGTTGAAACATTATGTCTGGCACAGAAAAGGTTAAATATGAGTAAGAATGCAATTTATAATCCTCCACTCCGGTCCACTTTTCGAAAAGGAAAAGTGTTACGTAACAAATAAAATTAACCCACCCTCCTACTTGTAACGCCATTTAGACGTTGGTGGTCACCCCTACCTCCCCCTAAAGAGCGTTAGGTGGTTTATGGACGACCCCTAATATGAAACACATAGAAGGGTGTGTATCTAAAAAACAAAATATACTCTTCAAATGATTTTTTGCTATTTCAAATATCTGTATTATACATCGGAAGGGAAACTACACTATGTAAAAAATACATTTTTCTCTATGGCTGTTCAAAGTTGTTTCGGTGTTGCTTCTCTCAGATAATAAATAATATAGTGTAATAATCATTTTGTTATATTATTTTCAAATTGGGTTACAATATAGTTTAGTAGATGACTAGAAAAAGTGTCGCAAGATATGCTACACTTTGTCGATATCTCAATTTTGGCAAAAATTTACATATTGTAGTTCACCTCCCAGATACAGACAGTGTATTAGTTTAAAATGGGAGTTGTGAAGAATTCCAACTAATTTTAATACCAACCATAATTTTTTATCATAATATTAATTGTCTCGTCATTTTATTATAACATTTTATAAAGCATCGGTTAAATATATTTGTATTTGAAAGGCATGAGTATATTATGGTTGAAATCCTTAATTTCTCACTTTTTCATAAAACAGCGGTTTATTTTTAGTGTTGTGTACTATATAATATCGTCATATTAGTTTTCAATATTTTTTTATTAATTTTTCAAAATAATATGCTACTAACGCAAGTACATATTTCACAAATAAAATTTGTGAATAAATAAGTCTACGGCAAATCTTCTCTACACCTTTTAGCATAAACCAGCGGTCACCGCTAAAACCACACAATTACGGTCCTCCAAAGATTTTCATCTGGCCCCTATATTTGTTTACATATGTAATGTTAATTGATTTCAATAAGACAATTTATAAAAAAATCAATTCGGCCGGTTTCTCAAAAAGTTTGGAGCCTGGCTTAGATCATAACTTACATATTACTCATTGAAATGTTAATCCGGAAAGCTGTTTATTGTTTTAAACTTTACATTTTAAATTAACTTTTTCAGTTTTATATAAAACCGTTGATTTTACTGAGAGCAATATTATTTTGAAGTTTGTAAAAGAAAATAACGTACTCAATAACGCGTATTAAATATTCCAGGTGGTGTTTTTGTCAGACTCTTCGTCGTATGTACCAGTCCCTGCGCTGAGAGCGAGGAATCCTCAGACATCTGTAACGAGCGGAGAAGCGGCCAGCAGCAGCAACGATCTGGAGTGGAGGATCCCCATCGAGTCATGGGACAGAGAATATAGGCGGTTCAGGAGTAACAACACAAGAGTACAGCGTAAGTATTTTAATATTGTCTATTTTGTTATTTTTTTGTATCTTATATGTGAGACGACATATGAAGTTAATTAAATAGAGAGAAACTTGAGTTTACGATCAAACTGTCCATTAATCAGGAGCTCCGCAACTCTTTTTTCACACAGGGTACTCGTACATCAAAATACTTTCCGGAATTCCGATAATCATCGCAAATAAAAATATATGAAGTTATATACAAAGTAATTACGAAAATTATTTAATCAACGTGACCTACATATCGACCCTGTTTTGGTTAAAGGGCGTAAACCTCAGTTTTTTGAAAAGTGTTTTTATTTGAGAATCACCATGTAAACCACTAAATACACGTTTTGTCAAAAGGAATTAAGCCAAAAATGCCGAATTATTTTCGAAATTCAGCTTTAGA
>JAPMAG010002611.1:0-10974 GCA_036584685.1 Rhyacophila sp. Rhy_31_5
ACGCTCGAAAGGGTGTAAAGACGTGGCGGGTGGTGGTGGGCTAAGCAATTGTTATCTATATATCTTGCTCTGTGAGATCCAAATAAAGATGTCTCTAAAAAGTTGTGAGCGACTAAGTTTTTAAAATTGCCCTCTGTTTTTAGTAGAAGATGTGAATAGTATGCAGTTTTAGCAGGCGAAAGTACTAATTTATTTCGTATATTGTCCTGAAAGTATAACATAAAAAAGACTCATGTCTACATTGTAAACTAGACATTTTATGACAATAATATGAGAAATCAGATGAGTCAGATTGCAAATATGGCAACAACTAGCAGCTCCATTTATAAATTTACTTTGTGCAACGTTATTAGTTATCACCCGTTATCTAACAAGTATTTTTAAGTATATGAATTAAACGACCTTCAACTCTATGTGAAATCTTTGGGACTCACAGTTATACTCAGTTAAAACCAAATACCGCCTTTTTGACGCTTACATACTGATGATGTTGCTCTATAGTTGTGAGTCATAGCACCTTACAAAGTCTCAAAACAACCGTTTACTGAGCTTAAAAAACAGATGCTTGTGGCGAATTTCGGGAGTGCGGTAGTACGCAAAACGAGGTGATAAGGGAACAGACAACCCAGTCTTTAATCACATCCAAAGTGAAGATAAAGCGCTGGACTTAACTTGGTCATGTGTTAAGAAGGCCTGAATTGCATCTCAACCGGACATGCCTCTTCTTCAAACCAACAGGATTCCGTCATCCCGGGAGGCCGGTGAACAACATTAAAGGATGTATTCGGCGGAGTTGCGGGACGCAGGCATGACATGAGAGGATGCAAAAGGACTGGCCAGTGACAGGGATTCATGGAGGCAGTATGTGGTGTCCATGTGCTCCAGCTAAACGGCATAACATGGCTTGAGTAAAAGAAGACTTAAACGTTTTCCAGATAAGCGAAAGAATATTGCACCCAAGTCCTAAGCCGAGGGTCTAGGGTTCAAATCTCGTAGTTGGCATTTTTTTCAGGTTTTTCTACAGCTTTTTTCATGTGCATTTGAAACCAAGATTTTCAACAAATTGGTTGATAACTGACGATTATTACTCATGAAAAAACTGACAAAAAAATTTTCACATTGTGGAGATTCATATGCCTTATTTCGGAGTGGATATGATTAAAAAGAAAAAAAACTACTCAATATGTACTAACCATACTTTCAATGCCTTTTCCAAATATATGTTTTTGAAGAGCAATTTTGTATGAAATCTTAAATAAACTAGACAGTTTCATACCTGTACGATTTGTAATATAAAATAAACTGAATACCCTGAGCATTTGATACTACGGAAGAATATGTGGTTCTACGACCTCTACAAATACCTCTCTTTCATACTATAATGCATGAGAATATTAAAAAGATTAAAAAACAAAGTGCAAATAAAGTACAAAAAACATTATTATTCTGTATTAAAAAGATGGGCACGCAAAATCAACTCAGTGCGTACTAGTAGATACGTGTCAAATGAAAAACTCATATATCTTCATAAATTATTTTACAAAATGTTGCCATCAATTCAATTATATTATTGAATAAAAAGAAAGTATTTGAATGCTAAAATTTAACAGTGAAAATACTCAAAGCACATCATAAAATTTTAGCTACGAAAATTAAATCTTCTATCCATGATACGCTGAGAAAATTGCCACGCATCTTTTGACCCCACATATTATTTCATAAACCATTTTACGCAGAAGAAAAAAATAATCTTTCAGTTTTGCAATGTTTTTTTCACACTAAATAAAATCCGTTATAAAATAAAAGCTCTTTTAAAAAGCTTTAAGTGATAATTTGTGGTTCGTGAACTCGTCGTAAAACAATCCCTATTTCAATAAAATATCAGGAAAACGTAATCGTGTCATAGGAAAAAGTATTCTTTTACGTTATGTCCCTGCTTTATGTTTGTAAAATATTCAACGCGTGTCGTCAAAGCCCACAATGTAAGGCCCTGATAAAAATATATTACATTGGAATAATACCGTGCCGTAATAGAAAAAAAGTTGAAATATGTAAGTGAAAAACCGTGCTAAGTCTTAAATCTCTGATTTATGACGTTTGGGACTTTACAATATCATATTCAGTTATACTTTTATATTTCTCATTATTGAATCAAAATTTTCTGTTTATGTTTTATGGGTTTCCAGATAAACAAAGTAGTTATATTTATGTACATATTAACATATACGTCTAGGAGGATGGACGCGCATATACGTTTGCTCAAAAGTCGCATTGAAGTATGAATGTATATGTACGTAAAGTACCAAGCAATAAAATACTTGTATATATTATTTTGTCGTCCTCGTGGGTAAGTGGATAGTGGGATCTGGCTCATGAACCGAGGGTCACGAGTTCGAGGGCCGTGCTGGTCACTAATTTTACAAATGTTTATTCATTTGTATTGTAGGCAGGACACGAATCCGAAACGGTTGAGATAATAATTGATGATTATTACTAACGTTTAATTACTACATAAAAAACGGTCAAAACAATATTCACATTGTGTAGATCCATATGCTTTATTTTGGAGCGGACATGCTTAAAAAAATCTACTAAATATTTGCAAAAAATGAAATTAATTATATTAGTTAACACATTTGCTACTGAAGACACTACTACCGCGTAAACACGTATATTGGAGAGTCGTTGATTACGCGCTAAATACTCGTATATCTTTAGTGGTCATGTGTTAACACACTACTTGTACTTGGTGGCTTACGTCGATTTGAATCCTTTTGCATAAACATGTTGAATGCTGAAGATGCGCCATGCCTAGCGCGTATCAATAAACATCATGTAGTATATCATCATGCACTTTATGTTTGTGTTAATGTGACTTTGACTTAAAACCATTAAAACATGTTTTTTGTGCCTCCTGTAAAATTTGTTCTATGAAGGTTGTTCTCTTGTTTGTTGACGCTTTAGGCGCGTCTTTTGTAGTGAACGTGTTAACTGCTAGCTATTTCTCTATCAATGCCGACATATAAAATAAACATAAAAACAAGAAATAACAATGGTAAAACAAAGTATTTTATAAAAAATGGAGTAAATTGAATATCTGAATATGTATAAGTTTTTTCTACGGGTATCGTCTGAAATAATAGTTATAAATAGTAGTAAAGAATGTTATATCATTAAACTCAAACAAAACACATAAAACTCCGATATTATAATAACTTGTATACTTTCAACATTATATTACATACTGGTATACATATTTTACATGCAAAGCCTATTATTGCTTTTACTTTAGTTTTTCAAATGTAATCAAGACGACATGTTAGCGAACCATTACGAAACCTCCGACCTGAAAATCTGAACGTCAGTGATTTTCTTACGATCATATAAATATCATGAAATACGATACAGGAGTACAAATGTTTGGCATTGGCTTTAAATTTGTTTGTAGATACACGCCAAAGGCTGTATATTGAGCTTTTGCAAACAAGTTTATACCTTTATACGTCGTTAGCTATTATGCATCATGACGTAAAGTTTTCTAACAGGTAGTGTAGAAGTAGTGATGTTTATGTGAATATGTTTTCAGAATTATTTTTGGATATTCAGAAAATAAAGAAAATATTAAGTATTTATTGAAATTGAAGAGTATTGAAACTATGGGTATTAATGATATATTTTTCGCAATTTATGAATTGTAAAATTTCTATAGTAATAATAATATGAGGGATGTGGTGAAGAAATTTGGTAACCCATACTTAGGTAGAATTACATTTTATTCGATTTTTTGTATATTAACCGTGTTTAGCTAAAAGGGAGTAACCCTCACAGAAAAAAATTACAGGAGGCACAAAAAACGTTTTTTAATGATTTTTAGTAACATTAATGAAGTGCATGATGACCGAAAAAATAGGTGTTTTATTTTCCTGATCTGTTTATTTAAAAAAATATATTCAAGAAAAATTGTTAAACTTGAGGGTTCACGCTTTTTTCCTTTCCATACAAACTTATTAGATCGTTTTTTTTTTCATAATCTATAGCTGAATTTCGATAATATTTCATCATTTTTGTCTTAATTCCTTTTGACAGAAAGTATATTTCAGTGTGTACATTGTGATTTTCAAATAAAACGACTTTTCAAAAAACTGAGGTGTACGCCCTTTTACCTAAACAGAGTCGATATTAATTAACCATTTTATACTTCCTCATTCAAACATTTTTTTTTGAAAAATCCGTAGGCGCCTGAAAAGTAATCTTGGTAATCCTCAAGTTACTTTTCCAATATATTTTTAAACTGAGATTATTACGAAACTATTTCACTGTGGTTAATCAACTTTTTGCACTATATCTCTCATATTGTTTATGTAAAATACTGCAGTTATTTATAGTAAAATACTCGTACTATATATAGTAAAATATAGTTTAAGTTGATTTTCTTTATTTTAAATAATATATTAGAAATAACAAATAAAAGGCTAAAGACACTTCATCTTTTAAGTTAACAATTCAAAAATTAAAAAAAAAATGCTATATTCATTCGATTTAACCAATTAATTGCCACAAATGAGTTAACTCGTACAACTTGAAACATAGTTTGCTAGACAAGATTGAATATTTTGCATGATTTTAAATATAGAATCGCAGTGATATGACTAATGTGATTATTAAAACTAAGTCATGATAAATAAACATTTAATATTTTTTTAAAACAAAAACTACATTTAAGATTCTATTTTTTGTTTAAAATTCACACTTGCTCGGTTACGACACTATGTCTGGCACAGAAAAGGTTAAATGATTTTGTCATTTTTACCACACTCAGTAAAAAACAGAGCAAATAAAATTTAATAGTATGAAAGTTGTCGAAATAATTGATTTTTACTAGTACAAATGTTAAAATATTATCTAAAACATATGGGCACATATTTCAGCTACAATTGTTTATTACAAAAATATCATAATGACTAAGATTAGCCAAGTGTGCAGGGATTGATCTTTGATTGATATACAAAGCCACTTGAGTGACCACTTTTTATCGCCTTGGTTACTACAAAATATTTTTAGATGACATACTCGTATGCTAGTGCTACTGAACCCTTTTTCCAACGATTCAAAATTCAATTATAATTGTTAAAGTTGCAAACGGATGATATTTTTTTTTAGATCAGTGATGATGATTGAATCGCCTTCGTGGGTGAGTGGATAGGCATCCGACTCACGAGCCGTCGGGTCACGGGTTTGAAGTCCGTGCTGGTCGCAAATTTTTACAAACGTTTATTCATTTATATTGTAGCCAAGGCACGAACCCGAAACGGCTGAGATAATAACTGACAATTATTACTCGTAAAACAACCGTCAAAACAATCTTCAAATTGTGGAGATCCATATGTTTTGTTTCCGAGCGGACATGGTTAAAAGAAAAGAAAAGATAATGATTGAATACATCACGCAGGTAAGACAAAATATTTGTTAAAATAATAATAAATCGCTGGTCACAATCTCTATTTTGATAACTTCGAAGATTCTGATTGAAAAGTTGCGGGTAATTAATTAAGTGAACGCGGGCCGCAGCTATTACTCCGGTATTATAAAATGTTAAGTGAGTTACAGTTTTCCGTCCAATGTTTATACTCGTATGTTGTATAATTGGTCATATTCTAGACTAGTACGCACGTCGATTTCATCATATCGAGTAAGAAATAGTTTCTTTTTATTTTCATATAATGTGACTAACCGTTCATTTTCCATTTAACTAAAAAAAAGAATAAGAAACATATTTTATTCTTTGAATACTGTTGAATGCATCATTCATTACCATTATACGAAAAGCGATTTTTCTAACTTTTGATTTATCAGCGTTGAAGTGCAGAAGAAGCGACAAAGGGAAGACATATAGCCTCTCCTCCATTTGCCATGAGATGTAACGTTGTGAATTTGCACGCTTAGATTGAAAGTTATACTCCAGTTGGAAAAAGCATTGCAGCTATCGACTTTTTTTAGGAGTTCCCTTTCTGTATAGTATATCTATTGTAGAGATATGTAATATATAGAAAATCATTTTGATTATATTTTTTACGGTATTATATCAAAGAGTAGATAAGATTTATATTAATTCGATCTTCTTATCCAAAATTAAACAGTTCACTATACATTCACTGTACATATACAAAATAAAAGTAATAAAAAATGCCTAACGTATCTTGCCGGTTTTAATTAAAAAGGAATAATAAATAAAATTCAGAGCGCTGTTCTGGTGAAAGATATTATAAATAGAAACAGCAGAAAAAAATACTTTCAAACACCATTACGATAGTGTTAAATTTGAAACGTTTCAGTTATCAGGTGTTGTATTAAGAGAAACCTCAAAATAACCGCATATTGAGTTCCCCAAACAAAAGCCTGCGATGAATTTCCAACGTGCGGCGGTGCGACTGTACGCGAAATGATGTGATAAAAGGAACAAATCATGCAGCCTCTCATAACATCCAGAGTGAAGATAAGCCATAATACTTGGTTTGGTCACGTGTTAGAAATGCCTGAATTGTTTCTCAACTGCGCTTACCTCATTTTCAAAACAAGTACACTTCGTCAGTCCAGGAAGCCGTTGGATGTCATTCATATGGTGTATTCAGCAGAATCAAAGATGTCGGAATGTTATGGAATGATGTAAGGAAACTAACAAGCAGGCAACGTCTGCTGTCCATTTTCTCGAATAAAAAGAGTTTGAATTTCATGCTGATCAAAAAATAATCTAATGTTTACTTATTTGTATTTGTAACTAGGATATGAATTTAAAATGGGTAAACTAATAGTTAATAACTCTAATAACCTTTACGGTTCCGACAGACATGGAATTAAAAAAAAATCTTTGCTTCTCTGTAGACGCTTGTTTTACCATTTACAATATTATCAAAAACAGTGTATTGTCATCAACGGAAAACTACGAGTACCTTATATCTTAAAAAATGTAATTGTTCAGGAATAACTGACTTTTGAGAGTTGTGTAATATTTTTTTAAAACCTCTGATGATATCTATATATCAGATTATAAAAGCTATTGAATGAAAAATACAAAAAAAAGATGAAGAGATTGTAAAATAACATAGCTTTTAAAATTAAAACTCTGGGTTCCGGTATAATTTGTTATTTTATTTTCGTGGTGGGAGGGAACGAAAAAACTTGTCGTCAATTATTTTTTCCATCATTTTTTTATAATTTGACAGCCATTAAATTTGATAAAAAATATATTATTATTGCCGTCCCTTCAAACATATTCCATACGTTAAAAGATGATATAATAACCGGTATAGATAAACACCGTTACGGGTTTGACTCATCAATCACCTTTTTCAAATCAACCGTCAATAGATCGCGCTGGAAAAATTAAAAGCGAAAAAACACGACAGGGGACATATTGGTAAAAAAATCTCCTTTTCCTTTGTCCCTAATGGACACGCGACGTGGAAAAAAATGAATTGTCGTGTGTAAAAAGATGCTACATGTTATTTTTACAAATAAACAGTAAGCTGAAATCTAGCGAAAATTTTACATAACCTTGTACAATATAAGCGATTAGAATGGCTATATAGAAATGCCCGAATGACATTCTCTTAGGTATGCTTAGTTATTGTAGTTTAAAATGTAGTAGAAATCTTTACTTGGCCGTGTATTTTTTTCAATAAATGCGTGGTGTCGATGAGAAGTCTGCCAATAAAGCTAATATTAATATCTATGTGCCCGATAGTTACCTGAGAAATCGAGAACATCAGTTTTTTTTTATCTCGAAACGTATAACTAACCTGCTAGTAGTCAAAGAAAATCGTTTCTTAAAAATAGATTGTGGGATCTATTAAGTAAAATCTACTGATTATTAAGTTATAGATGTTACTTCTTTCCATATACTCAAGGCAAAAAGATTAGCTGATTTCGACATGTATTTATAATTTTTGTAGATGTTGCGTTTCTCAACGCGGCGATATGATTTTTTTTTTAAATTTAATCGACGTGTTAATAACAAAAGGTATGCGTATTGTCTCTCATTAATCTTTTTAAGGCTGTCACTATTCGAAAAATATTTACGATTTTTTTTTCTGTAATTCAAACCGACCTCTCAAGCACGCATTCGTTTGTTACCAAAAATATTTTAAAGCATTTTCTTCCGTAGATTAAAACACACTTAGCCGTGGTACTTATAAAAGTATCCGTGACGTCGAATTTAATATTCTTTTTAACAAAATCAAGAAGTTTTTAATGATCGACTTTCAATCTTCTACTAATGAATATCGTATTTTTGAAGATGTATACAATTGAGAGATTTATATTAAGCCAAAATTGAAAATTAAAATGGTAAAATCAAACGCAATGCGCATCATATAGGCAAAGCAATTAAACAAGTTTATTTTACTGTTCATACAACGTTAAAAAAATTAATAAACTGACAAATTAAACCACATTCTAACTATTATCATAGAAATGCTAAAACTAAAAATTTACATACAATAACACAATAAATATAATGTTTCTTTCACAATCGAGACTTTATTTATTAAATATGGCTGAATTGGTGTATATTTTTGAAATACTACTATTCATTTTAAGATAAATACGGGTATTATATATTTTACATCAAAAAAGTTTACGTATACTTTATTATCAATAATCTAAAGAATTTTCATAATTTTTAATGCATAACACATTAAAACTTGATTTTTAAAAAATCAAGACGTCAATTTCATCTGTTATAACATTTTCAACAAAATTTAATAAAATTGTATTCCATTAAGGATTGCTAGTACATACAATTATTACTCAACCGATATCTGATATGAGATTTACACCCGTTTCTGGCAGAAGATCGTAAGCGTAAACATGGTATTTACAGGAGGAGATTTTTATCTAAGGTTTTAAAGTTATTTTTATAAATAAATTAAAAATTCAAAACGTCTGCATATTATTTACACTTAAAATACGGGTTGATGAAAACGTGATACGGTGCACATCATGGAAATATTTATTTTTAACGGATTCGATAAAACAAACCGAAATCGTCCAATTGCCGCTTTGGATTTTTTGCTGGGAATGAGACTTGTAAGTGAATAGATAGCGCACCCAACTTACGAGCTGAGGGTCTAGAATACAAATCCCGTAGGTGGAAAAAATTGCACATGTTTTTTTTTTTTTTCATTTGAAACCAGGACATAGACCAAGTTTGGTTGCTAGATTACTGACTATTATTACTCGCAAAATATATCAAAACAATTTCACATTGTGAAGATCCGTATCATTCATTTTGAAGTGGATATAGTTAATAAAAAAGGAATTGATAGTAGATTGAATTACTACTTAGTCCATATCTAATATGAAATATGAGGAGTGTATTTCCAAAGTGAACTTTTTTCACTCTCCATTGCAAATTTTATTTTACAATTCAAATGGACATAACAAAAAATATGTAATATTGACACTTTTAACAGTTTTTTGGCATTTTGTTGAAGTGGAATAAGTTCACTTTGAAAATACACTCCTCATATAATCACTAAGATATGAGAACATGGATTTTCACAATGTAATTAGTAATAATTATCAAATATTAAGTCAACCAATTTCATCCAAGTTCTAGTTTTAAACACATATGAACGATGGATTTGTTAGTAAAAAAAATAATTATATTACTATGTTATTCCAACTGTGGATTTATTATATGTTTTTAAAATATCTAAGAAAAAGTCGCCCTCGTGGGTGAGTGGATAGTGGCATCCGACTCACGACCCGAGGGTCACGGGTTCAAGGCCCGTGCTAGTCGCAAATTTTACAAATGTTTATTCATTTGTATTATCGCCAGGACACGCACCCGAAATTGTTGAGCTAATAATTGACGATTATTACTCATAAAAAAATAACTGTCAAGACATCACATTGTGGAGATCCACATGCTTTGTTTCGGAGCGGACATGGTTAAAAAGTTTATATATATATATATACGAGTATATATAAAAGTGACATTTTGTTCTAATAGTAATTGAAAAAAATCAATTATATTTTGAAATATAACAAGGAGTAAATGACGTGATACAATATGACATAATTTTAGCTCTCTTTATTCTAAGAAAAATTCGGCAGTGAAAAAACCATTTTGAAATAATTATTTTTAATAAAAATAATGACGTAAAATAATAAATGTCATTTAGAGAGAATCTGTTGTTTTGTGTTACTCGTTTTTTATTCACGTTTCTGGTATTTTGTTGTCAATCATATAAAACATGTAGCGGAAAATAATTGGCATTATTTATCTTGTATTTATAAGGTATCTCATTGTTTGTTATTTTTTCTTGATTATTAATAACATATCTATATACTGATATATGTTTTCTTTCGGGAATAACAAAAACACGAAACGATCGGAAAATTGAAATTGAAAAATTGGAAAAACTGATTACGTAGATTATAATCTATTCCAATATCGTGATATTTAATATTATTAGCATTAAATATAATATCAAATACTGGAGAAAATAGAGTGAGCTATCCGAAATTAGAATGAATCAGAACTTTTCATTGAATTTTTCTCAGATGCGTTTAAATATTACCGGAATAATTTGTTATATGAATATACGAAATAAAATAGGTACTAAGTGCAAAAAAAAATATAATTTTGCAGAAATCTATGTGGCACCGTTTATACCCTTAATTCACCAAAAACAATTCCTAGACCTTTTATGGATATTCAAAGATGGACTTGGGTGTGAAAAGCAGCATGTATATTTTTAAAATAGACACTAATTGCCATTTAGTTTCAACTGAAATTACTTTTTGACTTGTTCTGTTTCATCCCCCCATTGCCCGGGTGGTCCGATGGCGTGTTGACATACTACATACACAAAATGTAGCCGAGTTTTGAGTTGTCTGTTTTGATTCCCCCCATCGCCCGAGCGGTCCGATGGCATGTTGGCAAGTCGGAATGGTAGTACATACTACAAA
>JAPMAG010002615.1:0-10971 GCA_036584685.1 Rhyacophila sp. Rhy_31_5
CAGAAAAATGAAGCACCAATTTGTTGATCATCATGCACTTCAAGTTTGCCCGTGACTTTGACTAGAATTCATTAAAATACGTTTTTTGGGCCTCGTGTAAATTTTTTTCTATGAAGGTTACTCCCATTTTCCTAAACACAGTCGAAATAATAATATCCAGATCGTTTTTTAATCATACTGCCTTGCACTTATTAGTATCATACAAAAAGTTAGGTATTTTTAAACGGTTATAGAATTTCACATTTAACCAAGTCCAACTAAAATCTCAGAAGATGTTTGTTAATTATTTATTTTTGATTTTATGAACATCGTCAAAAAAACAAGAATATAAATTTGACAGCTGATAAAGAAAATAACGCACTCTTTTGACAGTCGAGGTCTCTTTGACGAGTCTTGTCTCGCTTATTGTAGGTTCACCGTTGGTTCTTAGAATGCGACCGGGTTTCAAATCCGGATACCGGCGTCTCTTAGACCTGACTGCGGCCCAGCACAAACAAACTGTGCTGCCGGGGGCTCAGTCGAGAGGCAGAAAGTCCGCCTGTGCCTTACGGTGACATTGTGCAGGATTTTGGGTCAAAGATTCTAATGTCTTCAACACAAGCAAATATAAATTAAAAGTACAAAGAAAATATATAAATTACCAAAATTAATTATAATATCGGTGTATAATATGTTACACAAATAAAAACAACAGTTATTTATTTATTGGAAACTAAAAGAACGAATCTCACGATAAACCTACGCAAGTTGTTTTAAACAGATGTTCAATGATCGATTTCAATAAACGAAAAAAAAAATCCATCACTTCTTTGACTTTTGCATTTTGTTGTCACCAACTTCGATTGGCTTTGTTGGTTGAGCAATCGGCCATTAGCTTGAATAGATTAAAGTATCGTATCATAACCATTGACTCTTGATAAGTTTATAAGATTTCACTGTGATTGCCATTTGAACAACGAAAAAAACCAATCATATTATTTGAAAATATCTTCATATATCGTTTAATACAATTACGAATTAACTCTCTTAATGTAATGTTCCCAATTGCGACCCCAATTATTATTTTATGATCCAAAATTGACGAATAATTAAAATTAGCTTTTATTATTGTCGCAGGAAACAATAAAGATCACCAATACGCATGCTTAGTATGTTGGCCTTACACACATACACTTGCGAAGTTAATCTTGTATTAAATAATAAGAAAAAAATCTAAAAAAAGGCTCTGATGGAATAACTGTAATTATTCCTAAATATATGAATTAACGATGGCAATTTGCGTAAGTAAAAAAAAATGACCTTTAAAAGATGTTTTATTGAGACAATGGAGATACAATTGTTGCTTATAGTGAATACAGCATTGAAATGACCAAAATTCTTATACACAACTTTTTCTTATAGTTAAATGATGTTTCAGATGGATATGAAAACAACATCGAGTTCTATTGTTGGAGGGTTGCACATTATTATTTTACTGTCAATAAAACAAACATATTATTTCGTTTAAAAAGTGTAGTTTCTTGATCAATACCTATTGTGAGACATTTAAGAAATTCGAAATCTTTTGTTCCCAGTTTCTTTACATTTTGCCAAGCTATTTATCAACAATAATTGAGGGCATAACAGCATCTTCAATAGAAATCTTCTTTTCTTAATACTGTGATCGATGATTTCACATATCTTAGTCTACTTCAATCATGTTCATCACCATCACTACTCTTAATCCAAGGCCGGATTAAGACCCTTATATGCTTTCAGCAATAACTCATTTTGGTGCCATCCTTACACTTGTAATAAAAGCAAGAATGAGTTTATGAATGCTCATATAAATAACATCAGTGACAGTTGGAAACTAAACTAAGAACTTCGTATGAGCGAGTACTCGTCACTTGCGCTGTTTCAAACACATCTAGACTTATTCGAAATTTGTGTAGCTTCCAATCTGCAAGCATAGCTTACTTTATTTTGCAAGCTAAACATGATGACACAAGAAAGAGTGCTTTATAAACATAACCTATTCATTTTTCATAAGCTTTTGAAAATGGCTATCAATTTATTTTGATTACTAATTGTAATAATAAATTCAACTATGAACAATTTCTGTGGTACACCCATTTCCTTAGATGCCCTAATCACGCGCTTACTTTACTTACGGGTTAATCCAGCACTGTCTTAACCTGAGCATATAGACACCACACGTTGTCTGTATGAGTCCTTGTCAGTAGTCAGTTTTCTTTCATCATCTCGTATGATGGAATCCAATTGGATCGAAGAAAATGTATAGAAGATATATTTATTGAGAAGTAAGCTTTCTCAGCACACATCAAAACAAAGTCCAACATTTTATCTTCACTATAGAGATGACAAGAGGCTGCATGATCTATTCCTATATTATCTCAATTCGCGTATAGTCATACCACCGAACTCCCAGGATTCGAACCCGCGATCGGATGCGTTATCCACTCTCCTACGAAGGCGACTTTTATTTCATACCACGCATTTAAGAGAACAAAAAATAGCTTATCTAATAAAAAAATATATACATAGTCGCCTATACTGCAAAAACACGTATCTTGGATTACCCAAATTTCACAGGAGAGACAAAAAAACAATTTTTCTACAAAATATAAGTTATAGAAATACAGTTTCTTTATAAGATTTATTTATAAATGAATCATTGTTACTTGTGTTTATTCAATTGTGTTGTAGCCAGGACACGAATCCGATACGGTTGACCTAATAATTGACAATTATTACTCGTAAAAAAACTGTCAAAATAATTTTTGCATTAGACTCATTTATTCAGATCCATATGCTTCGTTTCGGAGCTTGGTTAAAAGAAAAAATAGAATATTTTTGTAGCAAAATCTTTTTTTGTCTCTCATGTAATATTTGGGTAATCCAAGATACAATATGTTCTTGCAATTGACGGTATCAATATTTTGATCGAAAATTTTTCGACAGTATTTGTAAAAATTCAATTAAAATTTTTAACCGGGTCGATTTCGAGACTTTGTTTATACTCGCCATAAAAATAAATTCTTGTTTTATTTTTATAGAATGGCGAGATTAATGAACATTAATAAATATGTTTTGTTTTTTAAATCACCGGTTTTACGTTTCTTTAACAAAAATAACTGTACATCTGGTGATGTTTCGGTAATGCTATTAATTGCGCCAAATTTAAAAACGGCATTCTCATCGCTTTTTTATATACGGCTGTCGATGAGAGTGTTTCTTTATTATGTTGAAATTTTTGTACGGCGAAGGTCGTTCGTGGAGGTTAATGAACTCTTGGCCGATATAAGGAAACCTTCATCACATACGCCCGGCGCACAATGTGTAAAAACGAGCGAAACCGGTATTAGTACACTACTTGAATTATAATTTTATAATGGTTCTTCCACGAATAGTTTTTTCGTGGAGAATCCATTATTTTATTCCGTATAAAATTACTTTGATTTGTCCTTGACGAGAAGTACAATCAATGGAAACAACTATCTGAAACATCCATTAGCTAAACCAGAGTACTTTCTTACGAATATTGTCTGATGAAATGCGTATTTTTCTGTCTATTGTCTATCCAGGGATCTCAAATTTTTTTTACACAAAATGGGAGGTCGGAAATGAAAATAGTTTATGCACCACTGGTCTGAAGCACAGAACCAAGAAAATTTGAGATCGTATGGAGATATTTAAAAAAAATACTAGCAGATTAGTTTTAATCATAAGAATATTTTAGAGAGTTTCACTGCTTTATTTTTTATGCTAACAGTTAAATATATATATATATAATTTCATATACCTTCTGAGGTGGAGCATATGGGATCTTCACTGTGTGAAGATTTTCTTAATAGTTATCTTTAACGAGTCATAGTTGTTAAATTTTAGCTCAACCATTTCGAGTTCACGTCCTGGCTACAATACAAATAAATAAAAATTTGCAACGATGTCGACAAAACAATAAAGTATATTGAATTGTTTATAATATATATATGGAGTGGGAAGGGTTCTTTCTTTCGAAAGTGGATAGAGAGGGTGTATCTTCTTCAACCACGAAAATTAGAAATTGAAAATAGAAATAGTAGAACGAAAATTAGAAAAAAAGAAAAAAGTATAGGTATATATATATATTTATAAGTACGTATATATACCCATAAGTCACGTAGCGCTCTTAAGTAGAAGGGAAGGGTGGCCACCAACGTCTACATGGCGCTACAAGGGGGAGGGTCGGTAAATTTTTAATCTTACATAACACTTTTTCCTCTCAAAAAGTAGATAGGATAATTATAAATTCCATTCCTATTAGCCTTTTCCGTGCCGAACATAATTTCACAACCTGGTATGCTAGAAAGTTTTAAGCAAAAATAGAACATAAATATTTTTTTAAAAAGTGTATTAAATGTTTCTTCAACATGACTTTGTTTTAAATGACCATATTATAATCATATCTTTGCAATTTTACATTTAAAAGCATCCAAAATATCCAAATTTGCTTTACAAACTGCGTTTAAGTTGTGCGAGTTGGTACTTAATTGGTTAATGTGGAGAGTTACGTGACTTTTGAGAGGAGGTAGAGGGGAGTCGAGCTTCATGTCTACATGGTGTTACATGGAGGGAGGTAGGGTAAAAAGTAAGAAAAAACGTTAAGTGGTTTATAGACGACCCCTAAGTCGGGTCAGTTTATTTACATATTCCGGTTATTTAGCTAAACTTCAACATTTATCTCGTATCTGCAACATACTCGTAACGAAGGATACATTGTATATTGTTTTCTTTTACAATTCTTCTATTTGGGTAGTTCTAAAGTTCGTGGTTAATCAACAGACTCTTCAGCTATTAAATAGTTTATCAGAAGAGTCTGGAATTATTAAAACTGTAATTTTTGTGGCAAGGTTATGATTTTATAACGTAACATAAAGAGTAATATGCGTTAAATATTTCAAAACATCTGTTATTTTTTGTATTGTTTGCTGGGGTGCACTGTGCTACCAATATGCTACAATGCTACTCCTTAGATTCAATGAAACGTATCTCATTTTTCTCTACTTTAGAGGAGAGCGTTAAAACAGGGTTCTAAATAATGTTGCATATTAAAAAATAAAATAAAACACGTTAAAATATAAACTCATTTATTTAATTGGTGGTATTTTGTAGTCTTTTAAAATATAAATAGTAATAAGTGTAATGAAATTGTAACTGGAAAAAGGAGTCGAACGGACCTGTTAATTTGAAGTATTCCGGGATTGGAGAAGGAAGGAGTTCTGTTATTATTTTCATATAATTATACGTAATATATGAAAAAGACACGATGTTCACTGCAAATGAACCAATAACGGGTTGAAATTGATGTTAGCAAATCTAAGTAAATGATTGTGCAAATAAATAAGTATTAGGTACTTTCCTTACAAAACTAATGCACGGGCGTGGTAAATAGGGTAATTGTGCACGTGTGAAGTATAAAAGACAATCGTTGAAAGTATCGTTCACAAAAATATTTCAATAGACATCTGGAACCAAAATATAGCAAATATAAACGTTTTAAATTATTATTAGCTTCTAAGCAGAAATTGGCTAGGTCTGTTTCATTATACACCCGAAATTGAAAAAAAAATTGAAGTTTTATATTTCACAATACGTTTGAGACATATACATATCGACCGTATTTAGATAAAAGGGAGTAAAGTTTTTCATTTGTTTCCTCCCTTAACTTCGTTTTTGCACTTAAATGCATGGTGATACTGTCCCATGCGATCCCAGCTCCGCTACGGACAGGCTTAACATCATATGTGGGGGAAAAAGAACATTTCATTCGCAATAATATCAGGAAGGCGACTGCGCATAATCGTGATTGCATATACTAGCGGGTCAGTGGTGGGTCTTCAAAACCTGATCACAGATTTTGTTTTTTTATTACTTAGTTTTATTTTAATATGTCGTTTCGAACGTACGCAATCTACCACACTTGTTTTAACGCATGTAAAAATATAATTAATACAAATTGTGTTCTAATGAGCAATATCTGCTAATTTTTAATATGTAACTGTTGTGCAAACGATAACCTTTTTGTGAATGGACAGGTCATTAATCTATCTGCATAATGTACAAGCGTAAAAGGTCATTCATTAGGTACATTAATATATAGATAACTTTCGTTCATTTGAAAGTTATATAACTTAGTCCAATTACAGTATGATACTTTATTTACTTGTTAAAGGTGACTGTGTACCAATTCGAACTGAGTAAAGGCGTGTACACACTTCAAAATATAGAAACGATTAATCGGCGCACGTGCCTGCAAGAGTGATTGCCTGCTCAAACCCCTGTTGCGCAACGACTAGTTGCAAAGCCATACTTGGATATATTTTTCTTTGGATTTAACAACATTAAAATTTCTCTTAACATAAGAAGATAATGTTTTTTTTTATATGATTGAATACGTATACGATTACACAAGCAAGCTATTTCTTTTCCTCAATTCATACTAACAATTCTACTCGGTGGGATTAAGCTTTTTTAAAATCTGAATAACTGCAGTAAAATATAATTAATATTCTCTGCTGTCAATTCTTGATGGAAAACCAGTGTATAGAAGTAATACCACAGTATTTACTTATTTCGATGAATATATTTTTAAAATCATGAGTTGAAAATGTTCTAATGAATGAAACCGGTCTTGACTTTTGGGATTTAAGAGGTTTTCATTGATAAGTGTGTCAATTATAGCTGACGATGATATTATGACGCTAAGCAATATTGTGAGAGAAGTAAAATTATTTTGACAAATCTTTTATGCGAATTAATTTTATATCATTATAATTCTCACAAAATACTTAATGATTCTCATATAATTCTACTGTAGACAGCGATTTTTTTTGTTGATTGGATTTAAACAATGTATAGCTATAAAATTGTACAAATAGCTATTCAATTCAGCCAATCAAAAATCGAATAAAACATTTCATTAAAAATAGAGTAAATTATTACATTTAAAACAAGTGGCGGCTCGTAGGTAAAATTACCGGGGGTGCTGATCCAGAAAATTCTAGCCCTTGTTTTAAAATTGTGTAATAGAAAATAAACACAAATAAAAAATTAAATTTATTCAGAAACTTGATAAAATCCCAAAAGAACAAAATCGAAGATTTTTTTTACGAGTATATCAAGTGGAAATAGGGGGTGCTGCAGTTCTACAGTGCCTATACGCGAGCCGCCAGACATAATGCTGCACTCCGAAATAAGACCTTATGATATTTCTTTTAAAATATATTGAACGTTTCTTTGTAACGACATAGTTTTAATGATCATATTATATTCATATCTCTGCGTTTTAATATTTAAAATTATGCAAAATATTCAAATGTTTCTAGCAAAATACATTTTAAGATGTGCGAGTTAGTTCGTTCCTGGTACTTTACCGGTTAAAACTTATTTAAGATAATCTTCACACTGTAAAAATCTGAATGCTCAATTTCGAAGTAAAATGAAATAATGATGACGGCTTGTTTCTTATTCCATTAACTTGCAAGATTTGAAATCTGTAAGTGTATAGTGTACACGGTAATTAATAAGATTACCGAAATGCCAAACGGCTAAAGCAGCTTAGCAAAACACCAAAGCATTCATTCATTGTCACCTTTCTTCACTTTCCACGTCACGATTTCTCACATTCCTCTATACCTTATCTCCAGGCAATAGTCCACTATAGGTTATGCAATTTTTCGCCATCGGTTATTCGCTATACTTATTGAATTTAGGCTATTGAATATATTTATTATTATCATACGCCTATTATTATTGCAATATCATTTCAAGTTTTAGCAACGTGTAAAGTTTTGCAGGCTATATTATCATTTGAAATAATAAAGTGGGAGGCTGTTATCTACCAATGTTCCAAAGTATATTTTTACCATTAAATATGTACTATTAAATTACAATACATCGTTGATTAACCTATCGGGAGTATGGACACGCATATCGTCCGCTCGAAATTCGCTTTGAGGAAGTAAAGACGTCATAGGTGAATGGATAGTACATCCAAGTCATGAGCCGAGGATCACAGGTTCGAGGCCCGTGCTGATTTCAAATTTTTAAAAATATTTCTTCATTTGTATTGTAGCCAGGATTATTACTTGTAAAAAAATGTCTAAAACGATATTCATGTTGTGGAGATACATTTGCTTAGTTTCGGAACGGATATGGTTTAAAGAAAAAAAAGATAGGCGTATTTGTACGTCAAGCGCCAAGCAATAAAATACTCGTTTATTTTATTATATTAATGCATCGAATAAATATTATACAATAATAGTATTGTATATATTTAATAAAATTCAAAATTTAAAGCTAGATTAATGAAAAAAAACGTCCATCCAATTGTGTGGCCGTATTTAAAAAAACTCACTCCTGGAAAGGTTAACACGAAATTTAACTCGTTTTGTACAATAATTTGGTACAAAATTTCAATTAGTGCGGTATTTAGTGAAAGTTTAGGAGATGACATTTTTTTTATACATTAAACTTATCCACTAAACTTCAAAAGTGGATTGAATGTGTATTGGTGAACAATAATGTGTGTATGAAAGGTTTAATCGTGGCTGAACCTTCAATATCGATTGAGACTGGAAAATCTGTAGGAATATTGAAAAAACTCTAAAAATCTCTTCACAGAAAAATATTGAAATGAAAATGAGAAACAAAAGTTTATGCAAACCGACCAAAATGAATAGTTTTAAAATTATTTGTCGATTTCATTAAGCTTACAAGAGTTTTAGTGCGATCAATTAGTCTTTTATGCCCTCGTAGGTGAGTGGATAGTGTATCTGACTCACGAGCCGAGGGTCTAGGGTTCGAATCCCGTAGCTGGCCAAATTTGCACACGTTTTTTCATGTGCATTTGAAACCAGGACGTGGACCAAATTGGTTGAGCTAATAATTGACCATTATTATTCGAAAAAAAATCTGTCATACTCGTATCTCTGCGTGTTCATATTTAATATTATGAAAATTATTCAAATTTATCTAGCAAACTACACTTTAAGTTATGCAAGTTAACTCGCTTCTGGCACTTAATCAGTTAAGTATACATCATTTACGAAAGTAAATATTATATTCTAACAGCGATGCGAATTTGTTTAAACTTATAATGCTGAAATGAACACAATACACAGTTGACCCAGTATCTAGTAATAAACCAGTTGAAGTTATCTGTCCATCAATTGGTTAGGCGCGATGCACACATGAGAAGCAGCTAACAACCGAGCCGACTTGTCTGATGGCGCATTACAATAATGGAGAACCGCAGGCACTCGATCCGAGTTTGCATTCTGACTTTTCCATGTCGCGGATTCTAATCAAATGCAATTAGACTGCATATGTAAACTATGCTTTACACTTTCAGCTCAAAGTTGTCTTTATCTGATTTTCACTATTAAGGCACAAATATGACAACTCATTATAACTACTCGTACATACTAGATAGAATACAAAAAACTATAAAGTAATAAAGTGAGATATTTTTATTTGACAGGGGCATAAAATATCAATAATTGATGATCGTCCACAATTCCGTCGTGATTTTGTTGTCCCGCGAGGCTGCTGAATACCATACACATGATGTATTCGGCCTAGTTACAGGATGCCGGCATAACATGGGAGGATGCAAGAAGACTGGCCAGCGTCAGGGACTCGTGTAGATACCATGCGGCGTCCATATACTCTGACTAAGGGGCGTGACATGGCGTATGAAGTAAAAAAAGAAATCGTATGATCGGTTTATAGTTTAAACATTTCTACAATAGAAAACATTATTAACCCGTTAACAGTTAGCTCGCCGTCAAATATCAGGTACATCACCTAGTGTCCAATAAGTGCTTAACGGCATTCACATATCGATCGTGTTTAGGTAAAAGAGAGTAACCCTCACAGAACAAATTTTACAAGAGGCAAAAAAAAGGTGTTTTAATGATTTTTAGTAAATGTCACATTAACACAAACTTAAAGTACATGATAACCAAAAAAAATGTGTTTCATTTTTCTGATCTAATAATTGAGAAAATTATTAAAGAAAAATTTACGTTTAATGTTTTTTTCCCTTTCCACATAAACTTAATAGATCGCTCTTTTTTCAAAATCGAACGCTGAATTTCGATAATAATTCGGAATTTTGGCTTAATTCGTTTTGATAGAATGTGTATTTAGTTGTATACACTGTGATTCTCAAATAAAATCACATTTCAAAAAACTGAAGGTTACGCCCTTTTACCCAAACAAGATTGATATATGAGACTTCAATCGAAATTTACCCCTTATTTTTTAAAAAGCAAAAAAGGGGCCTATACCGTTTGTCATTGGCATCTTATCTGTTGGTAGAACGCCCACGATGTACGAGTTTTGTTTGTGTAACTCGTATGTGTTTTGGAGGATTACATAAATAACAAGTCCTTTTTAGTATATTTTGATCAGACTGAAAATATACTCGACTCTTTAGTAGTAGTCAACACAGTTCCTTTTTATACGTTACGAGTTAAATCCGATTTTATTCCAAAGTAACAATTACTCCAGTATAACGAAATTGGTTAGAACAAAAATTTTACGAAAAAACTCTGATAAATTCTTCAGTGTTAAATAAATATGAAATGCGTTCAACGCGCTTTGATAGCTTACGTTTTAAAGTACTAGTTTTCTATTGTTAAGGTTCCATGATGTATTTTCGTATATTTTTTCCCTCGGTCGATAATAAAGATCACACAAACCTTGCTAAAACTAAATTAAATCCATATCCGTCTTGCACATGCAAGTATGTTTCTAGAAATAGTTTCAAGAAAAATTACTTTTTATCAGCAGATTAAAACATATAAACTTTACTGTAACGTGCAATCACGTCTCAAAGAGTATATTAAAATACTCCTATATTATTGTCGCCTTCGTAGGTGAGTGGATAGTGCATCCGACTCACGAGCCGAGGGTCTAGGG
>JAPMAG010002617.1:601-10967 GCA_036584685.1 Rhyacophila sp. Rhy_31_5
GATCTGTATGAATATACTTCCATTTGTAGATGTCCATAGACTTTGTGTTGTAGCAGAAATAGTAGATTTCTATATAATATTAGTCTATAAATATAACAATAATGCAATCATCTCTCCGTTACCCCTTTAAATAAACATGGCGAGAGACTCAACACGAGTCATGCAACACTTCCAAGAGAGATAATTTTGGACTTTTGAAAAAAAAGAACATTTTAAACAAATATTTTTTTTCAAAAGAAGCATATAGCATGTAATCTAGTAGAAAAATCAATTTCAAAATGGTTGTTAGTTACAAAGCCAAAAGGAACTTATTCCACGATTGTTTCAAACCATTTTTAACTTATTCCAAATTGACAAATAGGAAGGGTGCATTTACAACGCCCTGTCAGTTTAACGGTAAACACAGTAAAAAATTGCTCGCCAAATTTTAGCTAAAATAACAGTGCTAGAAGCCAATTGATACAATTATTAGTTCGTCTACATCATCATGGATGTACAAGCATCACCAGTAATACCCGAAAATCCTAGAAAACAGATACGTCACCCGGAGAAATGGTAAAAAAAATATTGCCACAATTTAACAGTAAGTTCATTTTTCCTGTAACATTTAACACCATTACGACAGTTTTGTAGCGGTTTTTACAAACGTAACTTATTCCGAATGTGTTAGTTTCAAATATAGCTTATTCCAACTGTCAATTACAAAGGTAACTTACTCCAACTGAAAAATTAGAAAATACTTCTTTTTAACACTTTCTATATTGTGCTATTTTTTTAATCACCAAAAAGATTATGAATTACGGACCGGCATTATATGCATGTGTATTAAATTGGTGCATGAAACATCGCCACCTCCGCCTTGGCAAAGGAAGGACATTATTTTAATATACCGCTTAACAGTGGCACTATTGTATTCAAGTATTAGTGTCGATTCTAAGAATGAGTCAAAGTCAATCTAACAATACACAGCGTGATACAATATACACACACATATATGCCGGTGGTCCGTAGTATAATACTTACCTGTCCACTGACTGGACATCATAGTACTAAGGTGTTGACATTTGCATAGTTTTTAGTATTGAGATATCTATTTCAAAGTATAGAATAGAATTTGCAATGGAGGTAACCAAAAAATATGTAATATCGAAACCGTAAACCGTTTTTTGGCTTTTGCCAAAAATTTGTTGAAGTGGAATAAGTTATTTTTGGAAATACCCCCCTCATATATATTAATTGCGACATCTACTGACCTTCCATTGTCCCTGCCCACACCCCACACACGTATAGTGTGGATCGGTTGCGTGTGAAGAGTTGTAAGATTTTCAGGGTCCATCAGTTTTAATGCCCCTTCATCTAAGTCCATGAATAAGTCCTTACCCTGTAAAAATAGCATTACAAAACCAGTCAATCATCAAAGGATTGTAAAACAAATGTAATAAATATCTAAATAATATTGAAATTTAATAAATAAATGATAATGATTCTGTAAATTTCCTTACATCTCCCCATCGGCCGACAACGTCGAGTAGGTCATTTCTGCCCAGACTGAGGTCCACAATGCACTTGTTGACTGCTCGGCTGCTTCTCTCGGGAGTTAGGTCCTCTTCAGCGATCTCCACCCAGCCCAAGGAACGTACGAAGAATCTAATGGCACGGGCGTCTGGCTCTGGCCTTGCAGGATAACTGCGGCGCCTGGGAAAATCAATTTGTGATAAATGTGTAGTAGTACTTATACAAAAGTAAGTTTACTTTTTAGCAATTTATTATACTCGTATGCACAAGTTGTCTTTTGATACAGTTCTGCTTATAATACTGGGTATAACAAAATAGTTTATTGCAATACTTAAAAATCACACAATAACTACTAATAAAAACTAAGTCGCCTTCGTGGGTGAGTGGATAGGCATCCGACTCACGAGCAACGTTCCCTCTAAGGTGTGCGGCCGTACAGCTGTTAAAAATCGTCTGCACACATGTTTCTATATTTCGCACATATTTCAAAGAAAAGAACTTGTAACCATATTTTTATTTTCCGCAATTAGATATTTTATTTAATATTCTTGGTTCTCAGGTTCCTTTCTTTGAGATGTATGCGGAATATGGAAACACTGTATACTTACTTGTATTATGTTACGTATTTCAAATAAAGAGATCATGAAATATGTAATTTATGGTTTCGTAGTGCATTATGTTGACTATTTAATTTTATCTATGCATGAATATGCATATTTGAGCAATCGCATCATTTTTTCCCCGCACATATAAGTTGATGGGCCGCACACATAATGAAAAAATCAGAGGGAACGTTGCTCACGAGCTGAGGGTCACAGGTTCAAGGCCCATGATGTTCGCAAATTTTGACAAGTATTTATTCATATGTATTGTAGCCAGGACACGAACCCGAAACGGTTGAGCTAATAACTGACAATTATTAGCCGTGAAAAACCTGTCAAAACAATCTTCACATTGTGGAGATCGATATGCTTCATTTCGGAGCGGACATGGTTTAAAAATGATCATATGCTACGTTTTTGAGTGAAAATAATTAAAAATTAATAAAATATTTTTAAACATTGAGAAGATTTGATTTAAATCCGCGTATGAAGTTTCTTACTGAAAATATTAGAAGAGGTATTTCTATTACATTCTATTGTAAATCAATATGTAGATATATTTGATTGTACAAGTATTTGAAAAGATTAATGATGAAATATTTAGTTTTATTATGGTAAACATTGTTTTTTTAGTCGCTTCAAAAGTACCACATTTACAAAAGCTAGATTCACGTAAAAAAACATGTCGGATATGACGTTAGTGGTTTCTCGAATGTTGTTTGATTGAGAAAAGGATTTGCCGCACTTCCAATATTTCCACTCCACTGCAGAAGGTTTTTCAAGATTGCTTTTAAAATTAACGCTAGGTTGAGTTCGTAAAATTAAATTGGCGAAAATTCACCGTTACAACCGCTACGGTGTCGAACTTAATACTATAGTGGAAGAATTTCTCAAAATATGTTAAAATATATACTTCAATCGTGTTTTTAAGGAAACATTTTATTTTAAAATTATCCGCAATATAATTTCAATTGGATTTAAAAATCCAACTAATCGCTCTTTGCATAAAGGCCATAAATTTCATATTAAGTTGATAAAAAATCATTTATAGCCAATGAATAAAAATATTAAAACTGTTTCTGTACAAAGTTAGTTTTTTATTTGAACAATAAGCAAAAGTACAAGACGTAAGTTTAAAAAAATAGTGCAATACTTATATCCGCAAAATATGTTTAAAAAACTGAAGACGGCTTTGCTTATTATAAAATATTGGTTTTAAATCTGCAAGTCACGGGTTTGATCACGTAACTGACCAAAAATGTAGTATTTAGAGTTAAAACATCAGCTCAACTGCTGAGATATTGTAAACAATTATTTAATCATACGAAAATTGAGATAATATCTACGTAGTAAAAATGTATTGTAATGGATATGATACAGAAAAAAGCGTTTCGCGACAGTACGCAAATATTACTAGTGCTTTTTATTTATTTTTTCAGATTTTGATTCATTAAAAAAAATAGAGATTTTTCTCCAAACAGTTTTCTTTTGATAAACTTCAATAAGTTATTGTTGTATTGCTTATTTATTCCTGTGGGTCATGGCATGATTCTGTAGCATTTTTACAAAACAAAATCAAATTTTAATTAATTTATATTTGTAGCCACTACTTGAAACCAAATGATGAAATACTATATTAAAAAAACATTTGTTAAAAAAATCACACTATACGGCTCCATATTCTCTATATTAAAGCGCGTATGTTAAAAAATATTCAATTTAATTTCTTTTAAATGAAGCTTTCATTATTTTTATCATTTAACTACTTTCAGCTTCAACTGTGAATAAATTTAAGGTAATGGTGTAAACTTTTATGATACAAATCATCAATATAGTGTATAAAAACATAAGAGATCCTTTTTATTGTCCATTATTCATCAACTCGTAACAAAAACAAAAAAAAACATAAACATAGCTTTGTATATATAAATTAGCTTTAAAAGTAAGTATAAGCGAGTAATATATTAAAATTATTTGCAATATATAATACACAAGCAACGCACATTTTATTTTGCTCCGTACAATTTTAGACAAGGTTTCCAGGACGTTGCTATGAAGCCTGCATCACTGTTTTCTTTTTGCATTCAGCTGGCTCTGCCAATCGAATTTTATTTACTCTGCCTAAAACCACCTTTACTTTTTCAAGCACCGTGTTGTTTTTATATGAATACGTGATATCTACTACATGTGTGTTATTAAAATATTAGTATTTAAATTCACTACGAGGGTTTTGGAAAAAAAAACGTTAAAAATATTTAGTATATTTAGATTTTTTTTCCATCGAATGATATAAGTATAACTATAAAAGAAGTTAACTATCCAAATATTAGTAAACATGTATCCATGGCAATCCTCTATTAATGCTAATACATATTTGGATAAAAACGCTGCATCGATTTTAAACTAAAAAACAAGTATACCAGATTCTTAAGGACACACATTTATTCTAGTTAATATTTTTTGAAAGACATATTGTTTCCTAAAAATCTAGTAAAATATAAATTATATTGTAAACCTATTTTAAATGGAAACTATTGTAGTTACATTACGTTAAGTGCGTAATTATCAATGATTATTCCAATACACACAATACAATTACAAGCAGTCATTTTGACTCAAGTTTATTTCAAATTGACATTTGAAACCACGATGACTACATCATTTATATTGTTTTCATATGGCAAAGAAAATTTTACTTTAACATATTATCAACCCTGTTTAGACAATATGGCTTGACCCTCAGTTTTTAAAAAGTGCTTTTAATTGAAAATCACAATGTACACAACTAAATACAGGTTCTGTGAAAATGAATTAAGACAAAAATGTCAAATAATTATTGAAATTCAGCTTCAGATTTTAAAATAAAAAATAATCTTTTAAGTTTGTAAGGAAAAAAAAGAAACATTATACGTCAATTTCAATGATTGTTTTTAATAACTTTCCTAATTATCAGATAAAGAAAATGCAATACCAATTTATTGGTCATCATGCATTTCAAGTTTGTATTAATGTGACTTGGACTAAAAATCATTAAAACACGTTTTTTTGTGCCTCCTGTATTTTTTTTCTATGAAGGTTACTCTTTTTTGCCTAAATACGGTTGAGATGGTAATATTTTTTCAATTGCAAACAAACATATCGACCGTGAATAGGTAAAAGTGAGTATTTAATTTAATAATACTCTATTTAATTAATTTACGTGTTTTAATGATTTTTAGTCAAAGTCAAATTAAAACAAACTTGAATCGTATGATGACCAATAAATTGGTGTTTCGTGTTTCTGATCTGATAATTGTGAAAGTTATTAAAGAAAAATCATTAAAATCGACGTTTAATGCTTTTTTCTTTTCCATACGAACTCAGTAGATCGTTCCTTTTTCAAAATCTTAAGATGAATTTCAATAATGATTTAGCATTTTTGGCTTAACCGCTTTTGACAGAACGTATATTAAGTTGTGCATATTGCAATTTTTAAATAAAAGTACCTTTAAAAAACTGATGGCTATGCCCTTTTACCTAAAAAGAATCGATTTATAACGGTAACAGCGAAATTAGATAAATTATCTAAACACAGTCGATATAAATATGAAACAATTTTTAGAAGACATACTCGTATAACACTATAAAAATCTTGAAATGTATAAATTATACTTTAGAGCTGTTTCAATAAGAAACTACCCATTTTAAGATAAGTAAGGAATTATCAATGATCATTCTAGTACTTAATAAATGCAAGGATTATATAATTTTGATTAATTTCATTTTCAGTCAATATTGCGATGAATATTCGATTAAATATATCTTATACAAAACAGGTAACGTATACAGTATTTTATGAAAGAAGTAAAAAACTGCGACATTATTCCAAGAAATTTATTTAATTAATGCAAAGCCCTTGCAAAAATTTATATCATTTATATTTTTGTAATTGCTTGCAATGGCACAGTGAAAAACGCTTTCATCTGCCAATCCGTGTGTCGCTTACACGTTCTGTTTTTTTCACAACCATTTGAATTCATTGTCCAAAGTAAATACTTGTAAAAATAATCTGTTAAGAAAATCTGTATATTTTTAAGATCCATTCGCTCAGTTTCAGACCAGATATGGTTGAAAAAAATAAGAAAATATTTTTTTGTTTTTTTATTTTATAATTTATTTCTTAGACTACACATTTAAGTAACAATTTATATTTTTCCCACAACGAGATTAATACTCATAGTTTATAGAGTAGAACATTTTATATAAAAGTGAAATTTTATTATGAAAAAAAAATTGAATACACGAAATAAAATAGGCACTAAGTGCCAAAAAGCTAAATCTGAGATAAAAAAGTTTTAACGAATAATTCGTTTATTGTTCATAGAAGCACTATTTTATTAGCTTCTTAATGGATTAAACATACAATATAAAAATCATCTTTTTTAATCGTTTCAATGAGAAAAAAAAATCAGTTGCAACCAAATGGCAATTAGTGCCTATTTTAAAAATATACAAGCTACTTCTTATACCCACGTTCATCTTTTATTATCTATAAAAGGTCTAATGTATTTATTTTTTACATTTGAACATGAATTTAGATTATTGAAGATGGCATATAGAATATTTCTGCATACTTATTTTTTTTTTTGACACTTTCCTGTCTTTACTTATTTACCTTACTATTGAAATTTTTCTAAACTCCTAAACTAATTCATCGTCCTCGAGCTTGGATGACCAGGTCGATTGAGTTGTCAGCACACTGAGTCATGTCATGAAGTATTAGATGACAAGACAACTTTTTTTCATTTATTTTCTTATTATGTTTATTCACTCAGGTGCATGGTGATACCGTCCCATGCTTTCCGCTACGGACAGATATAAAATCATATGTGAGGAGAAAAAACATTTTATTCGTGAAAGTGACTGTGCATAATCGTGGTTGCGTGTACTAGCGGGTCAGTGTTGAGTCTTGAAATCTGTACTCAAATATTTTTTATACCGAAAATGTTTCATTTTATAAATGACATTTTCATTTCTCAAAGCATTAAGTTTTTCATTCGAGAAACGTCAGTATTGTGGAATAAAACTAATACAAATGAAGGAGATGAGCTTTTTCAATAATGTCACGAAAATGTTCGCGTGAGAAGTTCGATTGCCTTTCGACTTCAAGTCGACTTCCGTTTATTTTTCGTTCTCTTTTTAAAATCGTCGATTACCAATGTCCGGTTTCCAAGCTCACTCTACCCCGCAATACAAATCCCTTTAATCTCCCCACTGTATTATTTCTAGTATTATGTTGAGCTTCTTATAGCGGATTTGATTTATTCGTGCATTTTTCGTTTAATAAAATAAATCAACCATTTTATTTTAATATATTTTGGATATATTCTCATTTTAATTAGATAATTTTATAACCTTCAATTAAAAAAGTGAGAACAATCTGTCATGATATATTTCTGAGTAAAATAAAGAAGCATGCGTTTTATATAATGTAAAGTAAATAATTAATTATATAGAGGATAGAAACAATCAATATATCGACCCTGTTTATGTAAAAGGGCGTAACCCTTAGTATTTTGAAAAGTGCTTTTATTTGAGAGTAACAATGAACACAACTTAATACACGTTCTGTCAAAAGGAAATAAGCCTAAAATGCCGAATTATTATCGAAATTTAGCTTTAAATTTTGAAAAAAGAACGACCTGCTAAATTGGTGTGGAAAAAAAAGAGCATCAACACTAAATTTTAATGATTTTTCTTCAATAAATTGTTTAATAATCAGATTAGTAAAATATAACACCAATTTATTGGTCATCATAGGTATCAAATTTTTGTTAATGTGACTTTGACTAAGAATCCTGAAAACAATTTTTTTGTGTCTCCTGTAAAATTTGTTCTGCGAGGGTTACTCCTTTTTACCTCAATACGGTCGATATAATGAAAAATATTTATTGGGATTTTAATCGTAACCATCCTGGCTGTCCAATATTAAAACCTAGAAACTGACAAATTTTTGAAAAATTGTTTTGATGCATATTCTATATTCTTTTTTTTTCTTTTAACCATATCCGCTCCGAAACAAATCATGTGGATTTTCACAATGAGAAGATTGTTTTGACAGTTTTCTACGAGTAATAATTGTCAATTATCATATTAACTCAACCGTTTCTGGTTTGCGTCCTGGCTATAGTACAATATTACTAAGGTATAGGTCATTTTATTGTCGATATTTTATATGAAATAAGCGTCTTTATAGGTAAAATCATTTTTTCTAAACCTAGCAAGTAACAATACTTTCCTCGGAAGCAATTTTATAACTTAGTTAGTTAAGATAAAATGTTTAAATCTAGTACCTAATACTGACTCACTGAATAATGAAATTGATAAATGCACATACCGGTTTTGATATTGTTTTCCAATTTCTCTCACCGCAACTATTCCTGTATATTCTTATCGAATATTCCCCGACCAATTTGGTTGTCTTGAAAATTTTGTATTGAAACAATTACTTGGTTTTAAAATTGGAGAGTCGATCTGTTTAGCTTTCAGGGAAAGGTCAAGCTATATTCACTATTTTTCATTTGCTACATATTGTTTGTAATGGGTATATTTAATGTATTTTTTTTTTTTTTAATTAATTTATTAACCTGTATTTGTGCGCATTAAATCAGCCCAAATTCATCGAACAGGACATATTTTTAAGTATTTTTAGAAGCCAAAGTTGAAAACTCTTTGCTGACTTGCTGTTAAACACAGCTGCAATTGTACGCAGTCGCCTACCTGACATGTGCATGAATGAATTGTTTTTTTCTCTGCATACAATTTCAAATACATCTTAAGAATGGTGTCACCATGCATTTCTGTAATTAAACAACAATTTACTTTTATTGAATATTTAAATATCCAATAAACTTCAATCCGAGAACTTTATAAGCTGTAAATATTGTGAATATGTGAATCTCACCTACGTCAAAATAAAAACAGATATATTATTTCTAACAATGTTTTCGTTTTTGCGAGCTTTGTGCAATGGTCGTTCTTATAAAAAAGTCTTAGGTCTATAACTTAATTTGGTATATGCTTTTATGTCGGGAAAAGGGTCAATTATTTATAAAGATATTTATTCAATCCACAGTGACCTTTTGACACTTTGTGAGGTAAACTGATTTCATTTTTAGGAACAAATAGAAAATGATATATACTCGCATTTGATTAAGGTATTCGTAAAAACATGTGTAATGCATTAGTAGAAGTTTTTTTCGTATCTCATCTATCATATTATTTGGCAATTTTAATTGTATGATGAGAGTAAAAATGTAAAACAAATGCCATAATACATTGATTGTCTTGTGAAAAAGAAGCAAAATAAACTATTAATAATTTACTTTTTCGTAATGCTTAAATCATATTCAAATTATACCAGTAGCGTCAAACTTTTCCTTATAGGAAGGCCGCATTCATTTTTTTTAAATGAAACAAGGTCGAATTTAAGAAATTATTATTACATATTCCAAATACGCTCCACGATGGAGCATATGGGATCTTCATAGCATGAAGATTTTCTTAACATTCATTTTTACGAGTAATAATTGTTAATTATTAGCTCAACTGTTTCAGGTGAGCTTCCCAGTTACAATACAAATGAATAACTATTTGTAAAATTTGCGATCAACATGGACCTCGAACCCGTGACCCTCGACTTATGAGTCGGATGCCACTATCCACTCACTTACGAAAGCGACGCATTCAAGAAAAATAAATGAAAATGTGTAAACCTAATTTTTTTAAATGAATGAAAATAATGACATTTGGATTCAGTCAACAAGCCGCACTAGAGATCGAAAAAACCGAATATGACTTAAAAGCCGCAGTATTTTTAACTTGTTTAGTTAATTTTATATATCAAAATCTAATACTGAATTTAAGAAATAATTTGGCATTTTTTGCTTACTAGCTTTTGACAGAACGTGTATTTAGTTGTGTTTATTGCGATTTTAAAATAAAATTACTTTTCAAAACACTGATGGTTACACCTTTTTACCTCAAGAGGGTTGATATATAATAGTAACAGCAAAATTAAATAAACTACCTTAACACGGTCGATATAAATATGAAACCACTTTTAGAAGACTAAAAAAAATCTTGCAATGTATAAATTATATAATACTTTAGAGCTATTTCAATAGAAAACTACCCGTTTTAAGATAAGTATGCAATTCTTTTTTTTTCTTTTAACCATGTCCGCTCCAAAACGAAGCATATGGATCTCC
>JAPMAG010002620.1:0-10965 GCA_036584685.1 Rhyacophila sp. Rhy_31_5
AAATACGATTATTACAGAATTGTCTCATTGTGGGTTACCAATTTTTTACATCACAGCCCTCATACATATACCTGTTAAAGAGAAAGATATATTTTTATATAAGTTGTATCAAGATAAATAAACTAAACCCTTATTAAGAATGCCACTCGCGACTTTTAATATAAGTAATCTCTTATCTAATACTAAAAATGACAAGTCATACCATTCAAAGTTGAATGGAGTGATTGTGACAAAGTAAAGCATAGTTTATTTGTTATTAATCTCTTAATAATATTTATTTTCTTTGATAGATAAATTGTATTCATATTTGGGATTAACTGACCTCTTACTAAGTCGAGAAATGTTCCACGTCTAATGCATTTCTAATTCAATGAAACATATTTTCTTATCTATCGCCCATTATTGCTTACCTTGAAAATTATTTTTATCAATGCTTATACATACTAAAATACTTAATCGTATGTGGAATTTTAAGCTTATAATATAAATACAACTTAATTATTGAGATAAGTATTAAAGTTGTCATTTAATCAACTTTAAAAATGACTTTTGAATGCCATTATTTTTACAGGTAGTTCTAAAATGAATATTTAATCAGTGCATATGTTAATATGATTAATTCTCAAGGAAATATTCAAAGAAACAGTAGGCAGGCACTCAACCAATCAGCCACTCAAGAATTCGATGGGCTAATAGCCTAAATAGAGGTATTTTTTGTGCGAATGACTAGAGAGAGAGAAAGAAAGCTATAGATAAAAAGGCCATCAACCAGAATAGATACCCATAGCGTCACAATAAATAATAATAATTATTTATGATATGTTGTTAATGTTATATAATATCCCGTCTTGCATTGCATAGAATTTTTATATAAAAAGTTTTGAACGGTTTATTTATCTATAAAGGCTTTATAAAAAAATATTTTGTTCAGTAAAATTTATTTTACATGTAAACTGCTAATGAAATGCTGATGTGAAATGTGTTTTTCTTTTAGAACCGTATTAATTTTCTTTTTAATTTAATAATATAGTATTATTGACCAAGACAAGAAAATTATTTAATGAGAATATGAAACTTTCCATTAAAATCTAATATATATAGTGTAATGGTTATCAAAACAATAATGACGAACTGATGATTAATGTATTTATCCAATGAATATTTAAAACTTCTGTAAATTATATTTTTTTCATCCAACTTTACCCTGTAAACTATAAAATATAGTAAAATAATTCTAAAATTAAATTCTATTATTTTGCAATAAGCATGACATCGCCCTCGTTAGGCTAGTGGGTAGCGCGTAAACTTAGCAAGCGGCGATCACGAGTTAAAAATGATTTTTTTCAAATGCATATTCATTGGTATTGTAGCCAGGACACGAACCCGAAACGGGTGAGCTAATAATTGATAATTATTACTCGTAAAAAACTGTCAAAATAATCTTCACATTGTGTATATTCTTGTGCATTTCGGAGCGGATATGGTTAAAATAAAGAATGACAACATACATTTGTAAGTTAATCCATTGAACGGTGTTTGTGTTGTCAATTATGTGTTGAAATAAGTATATACGAAAAAATTCTCGTCATTACTACCATGCTACTAAAATGCATAATTCTCCTATCGTCCCATCGTTCTTTACTAGAAAAATTTGAATATATTGTATGATTTTAAATATGAAATCGCAGAGATATGATACTAATATAATCATTAAAACTGTGTCATGACAAAGAAACATTTAATATATATTATAAGGTTATAGTTTTGGTCAAAAATTTACACTCATCGGGTTGTGACATCACATCTGGCACAGAAATAGTTTGAGCAAGAAATTTAACACAACTCATTCTTTATTATTATTATTTTTGAAAATATAATATTACTCAATACTAACGATAAACAAGAAAACAGCTTAGCAAAGTGCTGACTAGCAAATTTTTATATTCTACGAAGTCATGCAACTACTTAGGGCGTCTGCAGGCGGCGCTACTCAAAAGAAAGTAATTACTGACGCTAATCACAAACCAGTCCTGCGTCAGAATCTTTTAATCGAATATGGCACTGCAAACGGCACTACTTGTCACTAACCAGTCAGTTACATTCAATTATAAAGATGTTGATTCATGGCGGTCTATTTGGCGATTTGCGTCAGCGATCAGTTTCGTTTGAGTAGCTCCATGTGCAGACGGCCTTATATTCACAGAAATTAAGATTATAAGTTCGAAATGCATGCAACAGTTATAAACGTGTAACAATTTTACTTGTTAAACTTAAATATTAGCTCGAGCATGTCATATAATCATTGTACGTATTTAAAAAAGCATATGGTTCAAACGCAAGTGACAAGACGTTTTAATAAAAGCAAGCAAGAATAAGATTTGTTTTCTATTATCATTAAACTAGACAAGTGTTGTGAAATTATGAAAGGCGGCAATATTCAACTGTCGAGTAATATTTTTTTAACAAATACATTTTGCTTACTTGCCGATTTAATGTAACATACTCTACGTTTCAAATATAACGTTGCAAAATTTCTTTAATATTTTTTATGAACTTCTTAAAACATATAAAAATTTATTGAAATCTTTTTTCAGCGCAGTAATATAACTAATATGTGTATAAAAATATTGTCAGTAAAATTATTTAACCAATAAAACTAATAGTCAAAGAAAAGGAAGGATTTCGCATCCGTACTAATGCTCTACGAGCAATTAAGACCTTACGTAGTGAATGCTGTGAAGGCGAGTAGACTCAAATGCACATGCTATTTTGTAAGGTGTGATGAATTTAGAACTCTCAAGAAGGTGTTTAAAGGAACTCCAGTAGGCGTTCGAGTTTCAAAAACGTTTAGTTTGAATGGCCGAATAGAGAGAGCTAGATACAGATAAGCTTGGGAGGAGGTTTTGCAGTCACCATGGACATGAATGAATTGTAGCGCCCTATTTAATTATTTTTAAAACTAACATTAAATATAATTAAGTTTAATATAAGTTGTAAAAAAACTAAAAGCTTTACGTTTCTTTTAGTAAAAGGTAATTAACTTACTTTATTTCGTCACCAAAGATATTTTAAAATAGAGCTCAAAGGTCTATTTTATAAAGTTTTAAATCTAAACTAAGAAATTTAAAGAAGAAGTTGTATTTTAAATATATACCTATATATTTAAAATGGCATTGCAAACAAGACTCGTACTCTATATTTTTAATGAATTTTGTCACTATTTCAACAGAAAAGGTGTCTAAAAGCTCGATTTCTTTACGCATTTGTTAATCTGTAATATGAAATATTTTGTATAGTTTTTAAATTACAATATATAGAAAATTTGAATTTTTATTATGTATTAAATACTCCTATTTACTCGTATATATTACTCAAATAAGAAACATTCAATTGAAAATGATTTGCTATATTATTATAAATAACTTAATATAATTTAATGTTTATCCTAAATAATTATGACATGATAAAATAACGGTATTCTTATTTTTATGTCACATACTGTTATTTATCAGGGGTAAATATTTTAATTTAAAAATATAAAAGACAATGGCACTTAATATATTTGCTAAACGTGCCATTTTTGTGCAATGTTTGTCAAAATTATATTGACATTGTAAATTGAAAAAAAAATAATCATGAAAAAATCCACTCTGACAAAAAACACCACGAAAATGTCATCGTCTCGCATCACTGCATATTATTTTTTTATTATTTTAGATATCATTTTATCAAATGCATTTGTCATTGTTAGTTTATCGAAAATAAATGTTTTTTAACATAGAAGAAACTATCTTTAAAATTTCCTTGAAATATTTCAAAAACGTATTTCGTAGCTAACATATTTCTAAGATACGAAACGTCTGAAGGTCTATCAACTTAAATATCACCATAGAATTTCACACCATTTTGTTTAGACATGGTTTTTTATTTATTAGTGGTGCAATGAGATAATACCATTCTTAAACAATTCGATAACTCTATTAATTTTTTTTCAACCTGTTTCAATATAAGTTTTTATAAAAAATATTTCATTATCTTCTCCAAGATGGAGTGCATAAGATTGTGACGGTGTAAAGATTTTTTTGAGAATAGTAGTATTGGCTCAACTACTTTATTTTCATAAACTAGCTACTTAATATATCAACCCTGTTTAGGCAAAAGGGTTTTTCGAAAAGTGATTTTATTTGAGAATCACAATTTACGCAACTAAATATACGTTCTGTCAAAAGGAATTAAGCCGCAAATATCGAATTAATATCAATATTCAGCTTCAGATTCTTAAAAAAGAACGAATTTCTAACTTTGTGTGGAAAGGAAAAGAGCAGTAACCTTCAATTTGAATGATTTTACTTTAATATCTTTTTAAATTATCATATCAGGAAAATAAAACACCAATTTATTGGCCATCATGCCCTTCAAATTTGTGTTGTGACTTTGACTAAAAATGATTGAAAAACGTTTTTTGTGCCTCTTGTAAAATATCTTTTGATGGTTAATCCATTTTGCCTAAAGACAGTCAATATATCTACAAACATGATATAACTATGAGAACAAACTTGCGACTCTCGGACTCACAATCAGATTATTTATTCACTGAACTAATAAGATCGTCTTCACACGGAGTCACTCAAACGAAACTGATCGCTGACGCAAATCGCCAATTAGACCGCCATGAATCAGAATCTTTGTAATCAGATGTAACTGACTGGTTACTGACAAGAAGCGCCGTATGCAGTGTCCCATTCGATTACAAGGATTCTGACGCACGGAGGACTGGTCGGTGATTAGTTTCTTTTGAGTAGCTTAATATGCAGATGTCCTGAAGGTGATAAAAATGAACATTTTTATCACACATAATGAGATTGAACACATATGTACATGCATTGGGGCGGCATAAAATGACTATCATGGCGCCAGTCTTATATTAGAAGTAATTTCAAAATGATTATAAGTTATATATTCGTATTAGAAAAAAACAGCATGTATACGCTTTTTCAAAGTGTAATAAAAACTATTGAAGTGACTAGTTATTGTGCTTAGTAGACACACGTTTTGATTGTGCTAGACAATATATTTTTAAAACATATTCTCGCAAATGTAATTTATTTAAGACCATTGCGTTTTAAATAACTTTATTTGCCCAAATTTTATATGCAGCAATAAATTTTAAAAAGGTATTGACAGAAAACGGCTAAGAATTCAAGATATATTATATATATAATTAAGAACCTTGAAATATCGCGCCATGTTGTTTGTAAAAGTACTGCTGTCATAAATTTCCTGTCGGAATTAAATACCGATAATTCTAAATAAAATCACTAACACAGCCCAAACGCCCAGTAAATACATTTTTTAAATGAGTATATTATCTATTAATCGGAATATAGGCACTTGTTTTATGAGAATAATATTATTTTGAAATGCTTAATTTTATAAACTAAAGTGGTATATGATTATGCCAATTCTAGAGTTGACCATGTTCAAGCCAGCTGCTAAATGAATAACATATGTTTCAATGTAATGGAAAAAATGACACATTACTTACTTCACTTTGGCGTCACGAAGTCCTTAATTAAATGAAACAGTTTTTCGTGACACTTAATCTGACCAAATAACTTTACGAGTCGAGGAAACGTATAAATCATAGTTTTTAAAATTGTAACGTTGAGTATGCATAGGATATTTAGATAAATATCTATATTGTCGGTCAAGTTTATATTAATTCTCACATCAGTCGTAGTATAATCTTATCTTTACAACTTATTATAGTGTGTATATTTAATATTACATGAAATTAAGCAAGGTATTGGCGACCATAAATTTGATTCTTAGGCCGTCTACACACGGAGCTACTCAAAAGAAACTTACCACTGACGCAAATCGCCAACCAGAACGCCATGAATCAGAATACATTAGATATATTGTTGTTCTAAGATCATCTAAGACTTATAATAGGCTAGTTTTTGCTACTTCAATTTAAAGAAAAATATTTTTAAAAACTTGTTATTATTAAAAGATGACTATTTTCTTTGAATTGAGAAAGCAAAAATCAATTGTAAAAATACATATTTATGTACTGCAAATATGAAAGTTCAAATTTATAAAACAAATGATTATTTTTAGTTATGTCTTCTTTCTATTTAACATTATCAAACACTTTCACTGAAGCATATGGACACTATCCGTTGCTGGACAGTGCACCCTCCTATGACATACCGGCATTCCGTGACTTTACGTAACTCCATCGAATACATCATGTAGAAGGTATTTAACGGCCTTCTCGGACAACAGAAATCGCTTAGCTTGAAGAATAAGCATACTCGGTTATGATGAAATTCAGGCGTTATCAGCAAGTGGCCAAACTAAGTCCAATAACTAATCTTCACTTTGGGTGTGATGAGAGGTTTTGCTGGTTCCTTATCACAGTTATTTATTCAATGAGTTACTGGACGTATTGAGAGTTTTCATTCAGAATGATATCTTACATTATTGAATACTCATAAATATTTAAACTTAAGTGATCGCTCGCATTAGATTAATTTCGGTTTACGTTTCTCTGTATCTAAAATCCAATGGCTATATTTATGATAGCTGTTTGGATTGTAATAAAAATCATAAATTTTTCTCATTTAGTATAAATCAAGATAATCCAATTTACTGCCAACAGGCATAAGACAACAGGTGTTCAAGTACCAATTGTCATATTATTTACACCATTATCGATTATCGATTATCATATACGAGTAAGCACCTATTCATAACTGTTTATGTTATTTATTATTTATTATAGTATACATATACATCGTTTAGTACTCTCAATATAAAAGATTTTTTTTATGTATTATAATTTTATTTGATATTATCTTAAAAATAAAGCCTTATATCGTATATGCATTTACTTTTCAATGCTTGCATACTAACAGTACGGCACTAAGTCTATAGTAGCGAATAATGTCACCTTACAAAGTCTCAAAATGATCATTTACTGACCTTCAAAAACAGATGCTTGCAGCGAATTTTGGGAGTGCGGTAGTATGGCTATACGCGAAATGAGATAATAAAGGAACAAGCCGTGTAGTCTGTTATTACATCTAAAGTGAAGATGAGGAATTGGACTTTGCTTAGCCATGAATGCTTGAATCACATCTTAATTGGACATGTCTCTTCTTCAAATCGACCGGATTCCGTCGTTCCGGGAGGCCACTGAACACCATATACAGAATGTATTCGATGAAGTTTCGGGACACCAGCATGACATGGATGATGCAAGAAGACTGGCCGGTGACAAGGACTGATGGCGGCAACATGCAGTGTTTAAACGCTTTGGCTAAAGGGAAGAAAAAGATATTGCTTAAAATATACGAAATCGTTCTCGATTATTTACAAAAAAATTGTAAAAATAAAATAAAAAATATATATATACCAAGACAATTTGAGAGTAATCTATACAAACGTTATTTTGTTTTTAGAAAGTAATAGTTACATTTGAAATATTTGTTTTTAAATTTATCTTTCGGCGCTAAAATACTAAATATGTTTGAGATATATATGAGGGGTGTAATTCTAAAGTGAACTTATTTCACTTCAATTGTGGCAAATTCCAAAAAACTGTTTATGGTGTTGATATTACATATTTTTTTTTGTTATTTATATTGCAAATTGTATTTTAGACAACAAATGGCTATAACAAAAAAATATGTTATATCGACTCTGTAAACAGTTTTTTGGCATTTGCCACGAATTTGTTGAAGTGGAAAATGTACACTTTAGAAATACACGCTTCATATATTATTAAGAAAACGTATATAAGATAGTGTTATTTTTTATTTATCCGTATCAAATGAAAAAAAACTGTAAAAGGGAGAAATGTTATTGCATTTCACAAATATATGCAGTAAATAGATAAAGTGTATCCCATTTGTTGTAAATATTCAATCATTTTGCGGACCATAATAAATTTAATATTTCACTTTCGTAAAAAATAAATTAATAAGACATAATACATACAACCTAGTAATAAAAGTACATATGCTGTAAATAAAAGTCTCATTACGAAGATTGCGTGATTAATTAAAATTAATTACCAACAATCATACTTACAAATTTTCATGAACTGTTTATAATAATATGGTTTTAACACCTGAAATGTTTGTTTAATTTTCGTCACAATAAATTTCCATCACGTTTATAGCATTAATGTATTTAACGCAATGGCCTAAATACCGACGTTTAATCAGTCCAGAAAATCATTGCGCAGAATGTTTTACAAATTCTTATGAGGCTTTGACTGTCCGTTTATATCCGACAACGTTAAATATGAAAATAAACTTTATATACTCCCTTTTATTAATATTGTGTTAAGGTGAATAAGAAATCAAAATACGTAGGCGGAAAGTTTAGTTACCAAATTATCAAAGAAGTGTGCATAAGTAAGTACACCAGGAAGAAACCTTTTTATATTTCATAAAAAAATAACATAAAAATTAATCATTTGTTCAGTTATTACATATGGAATTATTTTACGCACAATAACACTAATATGAACTAATACAATTGTTTTACAAGTATGTTCGTTCTTGACATTGGATTATAAATGTCATTTCTAAATAACAAAAAAAATTATAAACATATTTTATTTATGATAATGAAACACACTATGTGTATTAAGCGCAATTAATTAATACCAACTAAGTTGAGCTTATTAAAATATGGAAAACTGACATTAAGAAGTATATATAACTTATCAATGAGTTCACAAAATATGCTTTTGAGTATAATTCTCAATTTTGTAACACCTTACTGTGATTATAAGGTAACGCAGAAGTATTCTGACTATTAAACAAAAAAAATACTCAACAGTAAAAAACCAAATTGAATACTTTTTAAAATATATTCACATGATAAAACTTAACTGTCAATGTTGCCTATATCAAAACTGTACTAAATTACTTTTTATTCTTTTCTTTTACAAAATTTAGTATACAAAAGTATATATTCAAACATATATGTTGTATTTTTGAAAGGCAAAATTAACTATGGATTTTGCACGGACGATAGATAGATTATTTTTGTATGAATATTTGTTTCAAAAATCAACCATTAATAAGGACCTTATTTTTTTAATCCACCATTTCCGGTAGATTTGCGGCCAGTATTATCAGTCTATTATCGTATAAAATAAGCATTTAAGTTAAATCGTTTTACTGTCTTCATTTTAAATCATGCCCGCAATGAAATAACCGAATACATATCACTATACCTAGTATGGAGAAATACGTTTGTGGTTTCGGTAAATCATCAGAAATATAAAATACTCTGTATATCTGGTGTACTGAATATTGGTCAGTCAGACTTTTAATGCTCAAAATTGTCACATTCATATAAAATTCCGTCAAAATTGGTACTGTGTATCAACAAAAAAACGTCGCTAAATATTTAATTCAGTATAAGTGAATAATATAGAGAAAGTTCAATGTTTTGTCTACTGGTAGATATAAAATCAAGAGAATCAACAGCTTTAAATACCCGCAGGTGGAAGTCATGGGAAACGACATTTCGCAAAAAAACTTGCTATTCGAACGGAATTTGCTGGTGTAATCTTTGACTCCATACGAAATGTCTGGACAGCTGTATTCGGCCAAACCACATGCATACTGAATTATGGCACTTTAGAAAGTCTTAAATAATCGCAATCTGAGCGTTGACTCGCGTAGCTAAGTGGATAGCGCATCCGACTCACAAGCCAAGTATCTAGGGTTCGAATTTCATAGTCGAAAAAATAAATCACAAGTTTTTTCATGTGCATTTGAAACCGGGAAACGTACCAAACCGGTTGAGATAATACTTGATAGTTATTACTCGTAAAAATATCTATCAAAAACAATCTTCAAATTGTGAATATCTATATGTTTCGTTTCAGAGCGGATACAGTTAAAAAAGAGCTTTTAAAACAGATGCTTACATTGAATATATTGGGAATGGGGTGATACCACAATACGCGAAAAGAGATGACAGAGGAACAGAGCATGCAGACAAAGTGGAAGTAAGATATCTTTTCAACCTAATCGGATAATGTCATATCGGGTGGTCATTATCATCCACAAGGTGTATTCAGAGGTATTACAGGAAGCCAGTATAAAATAGAAGGATGCAAAAAGACTAATCAGCAACACGTACTTATAGAGGGGACATTTGGTATCCAAATGCTCTATCTAAGAAGTGTGAGATGTTTAAAGAAGAAGAGAAAAGGTTAAATCGTAAACGAGTTGTATTTAAATAGTACGACAATATTTCAAAGAAATTACTTTATCAATGGCGTCAATAAGTCACAACAAGAAATATCATTGCCACGTGTAAGAAAGCATTGCAGATGTTTGGTTTTGTGATACGAACATCCAGGATCTTTTTAGATGTTACACTAATTAAAACTCTATATAATTCATTGGTTAGAAGTAAACTTGAGAGCGGTTCTATTGCCTGAGCCCCACAACAGTTGAAATACAGCCTTATGGTGGAGAGGGTTCAGAAAAAGGCTTTATCCGACTGACTTTCTGTTGGATATGCTTAGTTACTGCAGTTTAAAACTTAGAAGGAATCTTTACTTAGCCGTGCATTTTTTTCGAATAACGCGTGGTGTCGATGACAACTCTGCCATTCTGGCTAATATTAATATCTATGTGTCCGATAACTACATGAAAAACTAAGAACATCAAATATTTTTCATTCCAAAGTGTAAAACTAACCTGCCAGTAGTTGCACCAACACGAAGGGGAATGACTATGTTCAATATGATTGTATCGGCTATCGATATCTTCCACATGAGTGAGTATGAGTTTAAGCGGATTCTGCTCTTTGAACTGATTTTGAATAATAGAATCTGCTAGGCTCGTTAGACTTCCTCAAATTTAATTTGTTTTTTTCTTTACTATCTTTCCTCTATTATCTATATTTTTACTACTAGTGTTG
>JAPMAG010002621.1:0-10963 GCA_036584685.1 Rhyacophila sp. Rhy_31_5
AATGTCCATAATATGTAAAAGAAATAAATAAATAAATAACTTTTAAATCTGATTTCATTCCAGGGTTCTTTCATGTTTTGTGTTATCGCTGTTTTATACAATACATTACGTAGAATTGTACACGAGTGATAAAAGAACAATGCGAAAAAATAACAACGAGATTAAAGCACATTTTTGTTCAAGTATTAGCTTGATCCTGATCTCTGACTTGCTTTCAAAATTCACTATCAGATTTTTTCAACCTTATCCACTACGAGACGGAGCATGTGAATCTTCACAATATGGAGATTGCGTTGACTGATATTTTACGAGTCAATTATTTGCCTATTCGGCCTAAGTAGAGGACTCCAATCCGAATATACGAATATTCGATACTCGAACATATTCGGAGTTTTTCTCCTATTCGATCGATACTCGAATAGTTAAGTAACTATTCTAATGATATTCGCATTAATCTTCGATGAAATATATTACAGATTATCTTTGAATATGACGTTTTATGTATGACAATTCATCGTCATATATTGAGAAGGGCCACATCATTACAGATCGTAAATCATTCGTTCATTTTTTTTGCAGGATACCATAGTGTGAGCACTATTGTGTATTATTTAAATCTTTATCATGGAAATTTTATTGTTCTTGCATATACGAATTATTTTAAATGTTCAAAATATTTTTTTCCTTCCGTTTTAATACTTCAGAAACCATTCGAATATTTTTAGTTTTACTATTCGATATTCGAAGAGCTCATTATGTCGAATACTTGGAATCTCTAGACCTGACCCATGTTTTGGTTTCGAATGCACATGAAAACCCCGGTGCAATTTTCACTTGCTACGTGACTTGAACTCGCGACTCTCGGCACGTTAATTGGATAAAAGATTAGATTTTTAATTTATTATTGCAAAGATGTCTCTGAGTGTTGCTCTCATGTAAAATAATTGCAATACACTAAACACAGAAGTTTTTTTTTTCTTTTGCTTACTCATATCATGAATTTTAACTGAATGCTGACGAATTTCACAATATTGTGATTATAGCATGAAATATAACCGAACAGAATAATCTTTTTTGATGAATCCTATAAAAAAACGGCCAAGATTGATACTCGTAACCACCAATCCATTCGACCAGTTATAATAATATGTCAAAAAACCTTATTGGCCTTGACTACTATAAAAACAGTCCTAATAAATGATAATGATATTATTATATCACTTTTATATGCTCAAGTCATGACACGGTCATGTAATAAAATGATAAATAAATTTATAATTTTGTTTTTATCATTTAATTATCGATGATTGCCACATTAGAATATTAATCGGTGTGGAACGTATTTCGATGTTTATCTTTGACAGCCATGAAACAGGTTGTCAACACAACAAAAATTGATTCTAATTTTAAAAAAAAACGATATGGTCAATTTGATCATATAAAAAAGCAGATTCGCACATAATAAGAAATTGATTTGAAATATAAATAACGTCCATTTAAAACAATACGAGGTCAATAATCTAAAAAAACATTGTTAACACCTCACGACGTCATATAACAATGGTTATTTTGGTACATAATACATAAGTATATCGAGAACTTGTTCGATATTTATTTTGAAGAATAGATATCCAATAAATAACACAATGCACATATTTGTATGCAAATTTTATCGTCACCATTGTTTGCGTGCTCCCAATCTTTGTAAACCATTTACAATTTTTACATAATTTAGGTCATAGAACTTTTATAATACGTATAAATACGTATAAAGGTATTTCTTGTCGAACGTCATTTCACAATAACCGAGTAAAATCAATTAGAAAAAAGAATCACTTGGAGAATTTTGCCTGGAAGAGGTTTATTTGAAAGAACAGAGTTTCAATATCGATGAAACTCTAATATGTTGAAAAATTTCCGAAGAGTGCGAATATTCATTTCTTCTTTTCCAACCATGTCACACCTCTTAACTGGAGCATGTGGATATGGAAAGAGGGGCACCACAGAATCTTTTACAGCCGAATTTGTCATTTAAATTATTAAATTTATTGCCATTTTCAAAATTGAATGAAAAATGAGTAAGTTCTGTTTATAAAACATTCTCGTTTGTGTCATCATGTTTATCCTGCAAAGTGATGTAGACTGTGCTCGTAGATTGGAAGCTATACAATTTTTGAATAAGTCTAGATGCGTCTGAAATAGCGCAAGTGACGGTTACTATCTCATAAGAAGTTCAAAGTAGTCAACGGTCACCGGTGTTAATTATATGTGCATCCATAACCTCATTCTTGCTTTTAAATCTCAAAACATTTTAATTACAAGTGTAAGGGAACGCCAAAATTATGAATACACAAAGCCAATGATATCCAACGGCTTTCTGGGGTTACGGAATCCAGTTTGCTTGAAGATAAGACATGGGCGATTGAAATTTAGGCGTTCAGCATACGGCCAAACTACTCGTAACTGCAGCGTCTCATCTTCATGTTGGATGTGACAAAAGGCTGCATGGTTCTATCGCTGATAACGTCGATTGGCGTATGTCGTATTATCACACCCCAATTATTCGAAGTAAGGTATTTAAGAATTGTGTAACAATCTTGTTATTAGTATATATATATATATATATAGGCAGGGCCGGATTAAGATCCTTAGATGCCCTAAGCACTAGCTAATTTTGGTGCCCCATTACGCTTGTTCAAAATTTCTATAGGTCCAATCTGCGAGCACAGTATACATCACTTTGCAGGATAAACATGAAGACACAAGAGAGAATGCTTTATAAACAGAACGTATTCATTTTTCATAAATTTTTGAAAATGTGTATATATTTAAGTAGTTAGTAATTTGAATGATAAATTCGCTTTTGAAAAACTGATGTGGTACCCCCTTTTCCCTTGTTGCTCTAAGCACGTGCTTACTTTGCTTAAGAGTTAATCAAGGACTATATAGGTGGGTACAAAATGAAGTCATTAATAATTCTCTAAACTTGTCTTCCTAAGCATACCATATCCTTTATAAGCTATTGTTGGCTCCTGAGATTGTGACCCACACTAAACCATAAACGCATGATAATGCTAAATTGGTTTCTAAAACTAAAAAAAGCGTAAAAATTTATAAAACGTATGACAGTTATAAAGAGACATACTGTTTAACCTTTTCTGTGCCATACATAATGACAACTCGGCAAGCTTTGAATTTTGAAGCAAAAATAGAACTTTCATCATATTGAAGGTTTTTATTGTGTCTTTATTTATAATGATCATATTCTAGTCATGTCTCTGCATTTTTATATTTAAAATCATCCAACATATTCAAATTTGTCTAGCAAACTACGGTTTAGGTTGTGTGAGCTATCTGGTTCCTGGCACTTAATCGGGAAAAAATATTTATTGAAAAGACATCTTTCAAAAGCACGCGTCCGGACTTTCTTTTATCATATCTACCCTTAATGGTAAATCCTCTATTTCCTCTTCGGCACTACAAATGTCCACCGAAGTGGTTTCACCTACGTCTTCATAATTAGTATTCGGTCGAGTATGATGTCGATATCTTCACGTGTAACACTATCACATACGGAATGTGTCAAGCAAACGATATCCGAACAATTGGTGGCATTATCTCTGCGAGATGCTTCACTCTTAATTGATTCCGGTCATTTTAATTTATAGCATACGTTTAAAACAGATGGTCTTAAATCCAATATTACTGTAATAAACTACGAGTATTTCCAAGCGTCGCTGAATTTCATCAAAAGATTTCGATGGATTTTGTTACTATTGAAAAACGAGTTCGACAGTTGTCGAATGCTTCATAATAATCATGGCCATGCACTGAATAAGAGAAATCGCATAAAAAATAAGAATCATGTCAAAAATATAGCATAAAAGAGGATAAAGTATATTCAGTGCTGCATTCACCCTTAAGCAAAGTAATCGCGTGCTTAGGCATCAAGGAAAATGAGCGTACCACAGAATTTTTTCATTGTCGAATTTATCTTCAAATGTTGATTTGAATGACTTGTTTTGAGTCTCAAATGATTGCCAAAGATGAATGTTTAATAGTTATCATGACAATGGCAGTGAAATTATTCTGTCTGTAAAAGACGATGAAAATCACAATTTAGCTAAAGATTCAAGATTGTGGCATGATTTCTCTGGTGATAATGTGGCTAATTGGATCGCTTATGGACCCAGTAACTGTCAACCGGCGGTCTTACCGGCATTTTAGTAGTGGAAAATTTTAAATTAGTAGTGTAAGGGGGCACCAAAATTAGTTTGTGCTTAGGGCGCCTACGGGTCTTAATCCAGCCCTGGGTGTATTACTAAAAGTTCAATTATAATAAAATAAAACAAAGCAATAGTAAATTCATATTGTATCTTTATGTCATTAGGTTATTAATTACAAGCGAAGTGTATCTTTGAATTTGTATAAAAGATGAACGATCAATACTATAGTAGGGATATTCTGATTTCAGAATAACCGGTTCGCAATTTAATTTGATTCGCGAACACGTTAGGTAAGACCGGGTCAGTCAATTCACTATTGATGACCTTATTGAAAAATTCCCGTACCCTTTAATATTTGGTATAATTTTATAGCGGCACACAATGATCTCAGAAGAACGAATAAATAGCGCTGCAGGCAATTTTTCAGTGTCTTACATTATTTTATTGAATTCAAACGTAACAACCGGTTCACGTGAACTGACTATGAAATGAATAGTAACTTGATGTTCCTACTAGCTCGGGGCATTCAGCAATTTACCATTCCTAGATGTATATTTTTTCAATTTTATATATATAAACCCAGATGTAACATATTGTATTCGATGGCCCACATAAATGGGATATACATACTGTTTTGTAATAGACAAGGTATACAGTTTAAATCAACTCCAAAATGTGCTCTAACAAAATTTGAGGAGATTGCTCTACGAACGTAAAAAAATGCCGTGCTCGCATTATTATAGCACATCGATATATAGCCTTCGTCTTAAATTCATACAAATCACCATACGCTGTAACTGAATGTATGTACATATGTATTAATTATGTACTCGTCCACAGTGTCAGTTGCGTGATTATACTACTCGATTCATAAAAGAATATTTCGAGATTATTCTGTCGTTTTCGCGACGAATAAATTAACTACAATTATGATCATATTTGAAAAAAATGCTTATTAATGTCTTGTCTTGAGCTGCATTTCAAACCGCCTACGATATATAAAAAATAAAATTATGTCAGACCTATAAAATCGTTGACAGTTAGTCTAAAAATACGCATCGGAGTGGCACGCCTTTTTGAGGTTAGTCTACCTTTACCGCATAAAACTTTAGGTTATTCTTGTTCATGTAAAGAATGTATGTAATGCCCAAGATAAGTTTAAGTGCTTTAAATGTATGCTTAAGCATTATCTTGAAAACACATTGTAACTAACCCAGCTCTGTTCATTTCTATCTTCTGTTCAGTGTCAATTCGCTGTTCAGAAACTCGTGGACGGAAACTACATTACCGACGCGCCCTATCGTAGGTTAATTATTTTAAAAACATCACCTAAACCGAAAGGGTAGTATCTAGTATCAGACAATCAATTATACTTTGAAAACTGATCAATAATATATAATAATTAATAAACCGAGCTCACAGTAATAACTTTAGTAAAAGTACGTAGATTTTACATTTGTTATCACTAGATCGATTCCTTAAAAACACATGTACATAGTATTACAGTATCATGATTATCACATATAGTAATAATCAGACTTAAAAAATGGGTTTGTACATTTTCAGCGCACGTAACACAAAAACCAGGGCTGTCGCTTCAGGGCCGGCTCGGTCTTTTTAAATTAGAGCACGGCTATAATACATTTTATCTATCGGCACTCCTTGGTGGGAAGCCGTATTGAAATCATAACACGGTTTTTACATTTATTTTCACAAAACATATTTTTTTAAGTGTAAACCGTTTTTGTCTGTTATGACATTCTCAACTGAGTTCAATGTTAGAACAGACGAAGCGTAATTAACTAACAAATGTAATTTCCAGTAACTAATATTACGATGTTAAGAAGACGTTTGACTGATGATTTCATGCGTGATGTAATCTCGCCGACTTTTCTTATTGCCACATAAGTTTAGAAAATAGGATATATAAAATTTTAAGTTAAGCAAGTCTGTTCTGAAAAATATTAGCATTGTAGATAATTATGATCCGAAAATAATAATATATGAACTCTATAATGTTCATATGTATTTGTCTACGTGCGTATTGAAAGATAGATATCTATGGTGATTTAGCGATATTTCCCATTACAATTTTAATATTTGTCCGATTCCGTATTCAATTTATGAATTTTATTACTTCTAGAAGGCGCGAAATTGGGTCACTGTCATCCTTGTGATGGGTCATTCTTTGACAGCTATGGCATCCACTTCTCCGGCAGCCCGCGGAGGAGCTCTTTTCCCCATGGAATCGGAGACCAGAGAACTCAAATCGCTAGACGGCATTTGGAATTTTAGACTCTCTCCAACTGACCCAGAGTTTGGATTCAAGAACGAATGGTACAAATCTGACTTGGATAAGGTGAGCGAATCTTAGTTCTTGCGTTGTGACTGATGTTGGCATTTCCATTAAGATGTTACAATATCGTTTTAATGATATTCTACAACCTAATTCTGTAAAATTGAAGTAAGAGTTTATATATACACAATCTCTGTCAAATAAATAAATTAGTACTGCTAATAATGTTGTCTTATAAAATTGTATTTATTTATCAATGTATGCTGCGTACTAAAAAAATCAATATTTAATTGATTCCATCTCGAAAAACATGGCAACAAAAATGTAGTGTTGAATAGATTATGGAAACATATTTTTAATTCTATTCACTGCGAACAGTTAGAGATTCTATTTCTGCCAATATCCTTCCACTATAACAAATAAACCAATGCGGTTACAACCAGTGCCAGATTAACCCTTAAGCAAAGTAAGCACGTGCTTGGGGCATCAAGAGAAAGGGGGCACCACAGATTTTTTTTACAGCTGAATTTAGCATTTAAATTATTTATCTGAATGAATACGTTTTGTTCATAAAACGTTCTTTTTGTGGCATCGTGTTTATCTTGCAAAATAAAGTACACTGTGCACGCAGATTGGAAGCAATACAAATTGTTAACAAGTCTAGATAAGTAACGGGGCATCAAAATCGGTTAGGCCTTAGGGCATCTAAATGTCTTAATTCGGTCCTGGTTATAATATATGGATAAACACTTGTGATACTTTAATACGGATGGTGATAATTCTACAGATTGCTATAGTTCTCGCAGGGTTAATTTAATATTTGAACTATGTGCGACCGAAATTAATAGTTTTTCGAAGTAAGTATCGCACTAGGTCATGTCGTTATCGATTTCCGGCCTGCGACTGTATCTAATTCACCCCTGGGATCGCTTACTATTGTATTTAGATACTTATTGTAAAAAAAATGGCCAGCTAAATAATAAAAACACGATTGCTGTGATTACGCCGCGCGAGTAACTACGGCAGAATTAAATTTACCGCGTGCTTCAAATTGACATTTTATTTTTAATTTTGACAGTTTCACAACTCGTGTGAATCACTATTATAACTAGAAGCCTAACTACGTAATGCAATCGTAATAACATTGCGAATTGCAATCTCGTCATCGTCATTCCAACTAGCATTAATTTGATTTTAATATCACACCTGTATAAATAAATACAAAGTCAATTTTCAAAATTGTTACTAAACTGTGACACATCGACACACCAATCTAGCGGTAGAAGAATAGCCGTAGTAACGTTTCTATTTAGAAATATTGAACGTTTTGTATTTTAACCAGGGTTGTGGAGTCGGAATCGGAAAAAATCGACCTCCGACTTCTTTTTATTATTTTCTTTAATGAATAACATTACAACATCTGTCAAAAGTCAATGAATGTATATGAAGCGTTTAATTACAAAAAACGATATAAATTCATTTTGTCGAAATCACAAAGTTGTAGTATATGTACTTACTTTTTTAAAATCATTATCAATAAAGCAATAAAAACAAATTAAGTAGACGTTGCAAATTATAAAATAAAATATAAATTGGAGTTGAAGAATATGATAAAGTCGGAGTCGGAGTCGGTAAATTTTGAACCGACTTCACAGTCCTGACTTTAACCTAACTATTCATGAATCAGTGACGTACATATAAATTTTGGGCCCTCATGCAAAATTTACGAATTTATATGAATTTTAAAAAATGAGATGAAATAATTTTCCGCATGTATACCTACTGTTATTAACATAAAACTATAAACATAATAAATTTGACTTGTCGGTTTTAAAATATCTTCTTTCTCGATTTAAGGTTTCCAAAATCACTGATAAGTTCTTTAGGCTCCATTTTCGATGCATACTCGTGTTCAATAGCTGACAATGCGAGACTTTTTAGTCTGGATTTTGAAATTGAGTTTCGTTTGTAGTCTTTTATAATTTTTACTTTCCTAAAAAAACTCTCAACACTCGCTACAATTATCGGAAGGGTAAAACATAATATAAACACCGTATATTCTTCTGAAAATTCACTTTCTAAGCAACCCTATTTCGTAATGAGTAATTCTGAATTCTGAAATCGAATATTGAGTGTAGATAGCTTAAGGGCCCTCATGCTTTGCATGAGTTCGCTATGAGGCAGCTACGCCACTGTCATGACTATATAATAATAATTCCGATTCTTCAGACAAATTAATTCTAGTGTGTACTTTTGCATATTCAAGGCAGGTATAAAGATTCTGCACGATAATACGCAAACGATTTTACATGTTGTCGAATTATATCTAATCGGATACCAATATGATTTAAAAACGTCAACGTATTTCTTCAATATTTCTGTTTTGGTGTTCGTGGTGCGTCTTACAATCGTTATTAAAAGTGCAACAATTGCGACAAACGCTATGATTAGTGGGGAAAGGTAAGAAAGATATCCAACGCACTTAAATCAGGCGCGCACTTACGATTTATAATCGCGCGATTGTTTTGTCGCCAAAATGGAACACATTATTTTAAATTGGAATGCATGCATATGCGACTGAAAAATCGCAGCTTTTTGTATGGCGCATTTCGGCGACTAAAATGTCACGCGATTTTAAATCGCAAGTATGCGCCTGGTCTTCAGCAACGAACCAAACAAGTGTGCGAATTTAGTTGAAATGTGATTTAGAAATATAAATTACTTCAAAAACCCCTTAGGTACATTTAAAATACCATTTACTCTTTGATAGTTCGCCTTCATTGTAATGAAGTTTTTCAATTTTAATTAATTATAATCAAAAACTTTTTATTTTCTTTACTTAAAACACTACTGTGTTCACAAAACTATGATAGATGTGGATATAAAAAGAAAACCACGTTGGGTATCCCATATATACATATTTATGACGGCGGTTTTTAATTAGTATAAACGTTAATAACTTTTGTATTAGTAGACTCATTTTTTTTTAATCTTTGAAAAATAATAAATAAATAAATAGTTGGTCATCAGTGTCAACGAATTATGACTTACGAGTAGTTGAATTGGTATTCCACTCACGAAATTATCTCTTGTTTTCGTATTGTCTACTTTTATTCCTATAAACACAAAGAACAGAAAACACTTTTGAGTAACATATAATAGATATGCAGCGCAAATAATGGCTTTGAATACAAAAGTATATTGCGTGGATAAACGCAGGAAGTTAGTTACACAGAGCCGATAAGACTGTTGGGGGTAATGCAAATAGTGCTCTGTAAAAAAAATAGGATGTATTTTAAAGTCTTTCCCTTTTAGAAACATTATTATAGAATTTTAAAATGTATCATTCTCGACGTTTCAAACAGCCGTAAGTCGTTTGAAGTAATCGTAGAATATTGCGACATTTCAATAGGATGGAAATGCTTTAGATATTACGGAAAATTTTCAAAGTCTGTTACCCCAATATATGGAGTAACTAGGGCCGGATTAAGACCCTTAGGGGTGTCCTAAGCACAAACTATTTTCGGTGCTCCCTTACACATGTAATTCAAAATATTAAAACATATTTATAACACAATAAATTTTGAAGCCATTTTTAAAAAAGGGTTTTAGCTCATAGTCCTAGACAAATATAATATTAAATATGCAGCGTTAACTTATATTTCCTAATATACTTCTCTTTTCAGACTGGCCCGGTGATACCAATGCCTGTTCCTGCGAGTTACAATGACATCACACAAGATCCCAACATCAGAGACCATGTTGGTCTAGTGTGGTACGACAGGAAGTTTTTCGTCCCCGATTCTTGGAGGCGTTCGGAAAACAGAATCTGGCTTAGATTTGGAAGCGTGCATTATGCTGCACAAATCGTAAGATGATATCTAAATATTAAACTGTATTTATATCCCAATAGAAAAATCACTTTAAAAATGTGTATGGGCCTTTATGAGAATTTGTTACTTTCTGCTATTCAAGAATAATTCGTAGAACAAAATCCGCTTAAACTCTCATTCAAGTTAAAGATGTCGATACTTTAGATGATATCATTGAATATAGTCATTGCTCTCTGTGGTGGCACAACTATTGGCAAATTAGTTCTAGATCAATATTATCCAGAATAACAGTTTACATTCACATCACACATGAGTTAGCATGAGAAAATACACACTAAGTAAAGATTCCTGTAATATTAAAAACTACAATAACTAAGCATGCCTAAAAGAAAACAGTTAGGTAAAGCCACAGATAGTAGCCACACACCCTCAGATATGGATGTCTCAGAATTTTTTTCTGAACCCTTCAGGGTGCAAACAACAAATCCAATGTAAAGCCTATTTTTTATAAATGAATTATGCAAAGTTTTAATTACTGTAACATCTGCAAAGACCCTTAACTTCCATCTAATGTTTGTAACTGTTGGGTCGACAATTTGTTTATTAGG
>JAPMAG010002622.1:0-10962 GCA_036584685.1 Rhyacophila sp. Rhy_31_5
ATGAATAAACATTTGTAAAATTTGCGACCAGCACGGGACTCGAACCCATGACCGTCGTCTCGTGAGTCGGATCACTATCCACTCACCCACGAGGGCGACAATATAACTGATAAATATTTACAAACCAGAAGCTTCGTCTCTTACATTTTATATTATTCTACGCCTGTTTGGTGACGCGTTTCTACTGTTACGTATAGTTTTATGATGTACAAAAATAAAAAATTAAATTTACTTGCCCAGTGATTTTCGTCCCCGCCCCACTAGAGAACCGGGCCCGAATGGTTTGCTTGACTTAGCTATAAAACAACCACGCCATTAGTCTACCCATCAGCCATATTTATTAAATACAATCTGAAAATAATTTGTCTAAACTATTTAAAATAGTCGCGATTGTAGGCATTAAACTGATAAGCCGAAACTCGCGGGTTCGATAACGCACCTGTCACAGTTTTTAAAAATAATCTAGCCAGTACACAGAATTCTTAATTAATCCCGAACAACATATATATGATAATTATATCTCACTTATCATTAATAAATTTCATAATTTCTAAATATGCTATATCTACGGGTCGTTCATAAACCACGTAACGTTTTTTCTTACTTTTTACCCTCCCCCTTCATGTAACACCATGTAGACATTCATCTTGACCCCCCCTCCACATCTCAAAAGTTACCTAACTTTCTACATTAACCGATTAAATGCCAGAAGCTAGTTAAATCTGAAAAATTGTACGAACAACGTAGTTTGCTAGACAAATTTGGATATTTTAGATTATTTTAAATATAATATATGACTGTAATATGATCATTAAAAACGAAGTCATTTAAAAATATATATTCAATATATATATTTAAAATAAATATTTATATTATATTTTTGTTTAAAAAATCGCAGCTTACCAGGTTTGTGACATTATTTCTGACACAGAAATGGTTAAATAAGAATGCAATTTATCACCTGTCCAATTTTTTGAGAGGGAAGAGTGTTACGTAACAATAAAAATTAAAACCACCCTCCCCCCTTGTAACGCCATGTAGACGTTAGTGGGCAACCCTCCCTCCCTCTCAAGAGCGTTACGTGGTATTAGGACGACCTCTAAGGGGTTGTGAACATGTTTTTTTGTAGTAATCAGTTGGTGAATGAAGATAATTAATTCGAGTCCAGACAACTTTTGGAGTTATCAGTTCTTAACCGCTCGGGGTTTAGGGGTTTTGTCTTGAAACTCCGCCGGCTTCGTTGAGGGGTGAGGATAATTGCTTATGTGGCGAAACGCTGAATGCTAATCACACCCTCGAATTGTGTTCCAATATTTCCAATATGTAAGTTGATTGGAGTGGAGACCGAGAAGATTTCTTCCCATAAGTTTAACCAAATAATTTTGAAGACAGTAGGAATTTTTCGGCGCAGTATAATGATTTTAGAAATTCTTTCCAGAGCAATTGATACTTCCTTCTTGCGGAGTGCTTTACTTTTATCACGCCACTGATTTACGTCCGAAAGGGTTTGAAGGCACCGTTTGGTGTAGTGGTCGTTAAAGTATTATTCAGTGTCTGTGTAAATAAAACCGTAGCAATACTTTCCAGTATGTTTTTCTATAAAATGTTTAAACGATGTGCACACAACATAAAACATAATAAACATACTTGTGTTTGAACTGTATTAAAACGAAGTAAGTCGACCAAAATTAAATAAATAATAAGAAAAAATAAGTCATTCCGTGTGTATAATATTATCAATGTTTAATATTCGGTGTATTAATGATAGTATGCATGTCTTCTACTCGTACTGAACGAGAAAACCTGTTTCCTCGAAAGCACTCGTGTCGGGCATTCCTAATGCCGTGAAAAGAGGTTTGCGTAATAATGCCTGCGTTCTGATCGCTCAGCTTTAGTAAAAATGCACTACGATTTTTCATTATTTATATATATTTTTTCATAACCGCGATTTTTTGTGCAATGACTATTATTAAGACCCTGGAGCTCGCAAGCAGACCAGAGTCTATTCCACTGCAAAATCTTGCCGAAGAAAACTAAATTTAGGATTCGGTGTGTGGCCCAATAAAGCCAAAGAGCTTTTATGAAATGTCATTCAAATATTGACTTATGAGCAACGTTCCCTCTAAGGTGTGCGTGTGTGCGGCCGCACACCTGTTAAAAATTCTCCGCACACATGTTTCTATATTTCGCACATATCTTAGAGAAAGTACTTATGACAATATTTATGTTTTGCCCAATTATATATTTTATTTGATATTTTTTGATGGGTTCTCGGGTTCCTTACTTTTGGATGTGTGTGAAACATGGAAACGCTATATACTCACTCGTATTTTGTTACGTACTTTGAATTAAGACATCATGAATTATGTAATTTATAGTTTTAATCTTATCTATACATGAATATGAATATTAGGGCAATCGGATTTTTTCCCCGCAAAAATTAGTTAATGGGCCGCACATACAATGGAAAAAATAGGGGGAACATTGCTTATGAGTCGTCCATAAACCACGTAAGGTTTTTTCTTTTATTTTTTTTAACCCTCCCTCTATGTAACACCATGTAGACATTCAGCTTGACCCCCCCTTCGCCCTTTTAAAAGTTACGTAACGTAAGTGTCAGAAGCGAGTTAACTTGCACAACTTAAAACGCAGTAAACTTGAGAAATTTTAGGTTCTATTTTTGCTTAAAATTCACAGCTTACTAGGTTGTGACATAAAATAGGAAATAGTTAAATAGGAATCAAATTAATAAGCATATCCTAACCACTTTTTGAGAGAGAAAAGTATTACGTAACATTAACAATTTACCCACCCTCCCCCTTTGTAGCGCCATGTAGACGTTGGTGATCACCCCTACCTCCCCCTCAAGAGTGTTACGTCGTTTATGGACGACCCTTAGGAAAACTAGATCCACTCTGAACTCATAAATATAAGTTATCAGAGGAATGTGTTTAATTCAAAGATATTGAAATGAAGTAAATTCTTCGAAATATTACGATTCTTTAATTCAGATAAGACTGAATAATAATTATATGCATACAAGTTTGATTCGCGAAAAAGGTTTGACATTCGTATTGCTATCGGCTTAGTAACCTAGATATTACGAAAACGTATACACATAATAAGTGAAACTCATGTGTCACCGAAAACAAAATTGGTCAGATTACCGCATGACTGTGACGCTTTGTATGTATATTATGTCGAAAACTTTGTTTTTACAAAAAAGTGCTTAATATAACGAAATCAAAATTATTAAAAACGTGTGTGCAAAGATCAATAGCCTCGTGCGTGAAAAGTGCACGCTTTAAAAAAAATCTGGGAAAATCTGCTTACATTGCTACGAAAACGGATTAGCGAGGCTAATCTATTCTTGTTGTATTATTAATGTCTGTATAAAATAATTACTTTCGACATTTTTTTGTGTACTCTTTATTTAGCAATCGGCCGTATAAGACAACTTTGCTACGGCGGGCTCTTTAAAGATATACTAATTTATAAATACTCGTACCATGGGTTTGTTGCATACGCTTAACTGTTAGAAGTAAAATTAAATGACAATATACAGATTCATGTAAAATATTTCTGATTACACATTTCTGTCTTGGTTATGAGTCAGTTTTAGAACAAAGAAGAAAAATGCTTATCATGTAAGCGCTTTTAAACAGTAAATTTTCCACGCTTTATCATATGACTGTTTTTAACTTGCGTTTTATATTTTGTATGTACAATGTTATTACGAGTGTATATTTCACGATATTTCCTAAAACATATATAAATACATACAACGAACTGTTCCGTATTCACAGGAAAACTATAAAAATAATATATGACCTTTTTTAAACCGACATTAAAACTTTTTGACCGGCTGCGGTAGGTTGCATTGTATGTAGGTGTAATATTGAGCAAAGATTCCAAATCACAGTGAAAGAAATGAAAAATGTTAATATAAAACGTTACGAAATGGATGCTTTAGTCTTCTGTCCATGGGTGCAGGAAAATTCACAAAATTCCGCATTAGCAGACTAATGCTAGCTTTTTATTAAAGATTCTCGCACAGAGTTTAACAGAAGGCATTGTTTACCACATTACCGGCGCATTGCTATTTCTTCCATTAATTTTTTTTGTGTTTTGTTTTAATGATTATTTTTCTTTAAAATTTTGCATTTCTCCCCAATATAACTCGTATTGATAAATGCTGAATTAACTGATGGTGTAGTCTTATAATACATGGTATTGGTACTGACCAATGCCGTACAGTATTCTGGGTATGTACCTTTACTGTTAAACATATACTTCTGTGTAAATGTGAAAGTCTATACAAATATTTGGAAATAAAATTCTCCAAAAAACCCATATCATTGTCATCACGAAAATCTTCATCATCACGAAAATCTTCGTCTGTTTAGACGAGTTACCTATTTTACCATTTGTAATTTGTGTTTGTCTGATAATGGGATACGCATAAACTGAGACTATGAGAGTTCACGTATTGTTGCCATACCGGCTCAGATGAGTATGTCAACCGTTTTCTTATAAATCGCGTAATATAGTAATATTCTTGGTGTACACAAAACTCCATATTGGTGCAGCACCAAAGCGAGAAACAATAACGTGGCTTTCACAACAATTGCCTTTTGACACGGTATTGTTTTTTGCATCGCGATTGTTACCGGATTTTCAAACAATATGGGCATTAGGCATTAACCGAACAGGCGGTACGTAAAGTGTTCGTGACTCTTTTGTATTTGACTAATTTCCGTTCCGGGAACGAAACTAGGTTCTCAATTATGTGTTTCAAAAGTGCGTAATGGAAATGCAATTGTCCGTTTGTTTTCACCAGAATAATCTGGTACAAATAAGATTATTTGCTAATCGCTTACAAATGTCGCAAGATGAAGGAAAAGATTATCACGCCTGATTATTGATAAATGGATCTACGTCTTTTTTTGAAATCTATTTAGACAAATTAAATGTGTTTCATTTCATTATAACTAACTTTATTTTTCAGTCTACCGACTTAACATTACGCCGTTGTTTTGAGTTGACACACAGACTTTCTTACTTCTTCCCTTCCATGTAAGTGACAAAGAATCAAAATGAGACCGTTTATTTCAACTCTTGCTAAAATCGTCCTAAATAATGGCCAAAATTATTCATACTGCATTAGCGTTACCAGAACAATCCGCCGATAATCACAAGCAGGATGATGGTAATTCTATCGCGCTATGACGCATACAACTCCATGGCTTGCTGCTCAACACCTTTAATGCGTCTCCGTGATAAGCTCTCTCCCTCTAGTAATTTATATTTAACATGCGTGCTTCGGTTTGGGTAACCATAAAATACTAGACTCGTTGGACCTAAACAAGTTGACCCGCCCTTACCTTCAAGACATTAACAATATTAGAGATGAATTGATTGAAGTGTTCACCGTTAGTACGAATTCAAAATTATTTATAAGCAGGGACCTCTTGTTTATTTTGATCCTCGATAGCAGTGCTCGAAAGGGCAACGTTGGTAATTGAATTGTTGTCGTGTTATGTTTATGGTCAGAGAATGCGTGGTTGGGATATGTAGATCTAATACGTTCATTGAGTTAGTTTATTGGCTATTTTATCCGAGGAAACAACTTCCGTTGATACTCGACCAGAGATTAATACGGTTGTTGAAGGCGGACATCTAAATTTACGAACGACCGGGACTACATACACTAGGTTAAGTATAATCGAGGAACGAGAAAATGTCCCATTTCTCTGTAAAAATAGTGCAATTGCTTACTTTGTTGCCCAGGTTTGCGACATTCTCGTGTATAAAATAGTGGCGATATAAATGCGCGTCAATTATGGGCAAAGGATTTTAAAGCGGTAAAATAATTCTGATAATCTTTTAGCATGTTCTATGCAAAAAAAAGTAGAGAACCTTAAAAATGAATTTAGAAACATCAGATGTATGTACATTATAAACGGATCTATTGTTACAATTTTCAGTTGAATTTTAATCAATTGAACTACTAAACGAACTAAAAACGAAAATTTTGGAACGCAGATGCTTTTAGGTATTCTTTTATAATATGTATACTTAACTTGGGAAATGTGGATTAATATAAAAATGGCTGGGTTTTCATTGAATTTGGACACAACAGCTTTGTACACGAACAGTTATTCATCAAATACCACTCTCCTTCGATGAAATAGTTTAAGTGCGCAAATAATCATCAAAAAATATTTTTTGAAATACTCTGTTGACAGTAGTGTTAAAAGAGATACGCAGGTTGTTTTATTTTGTATTATTTTATTTATTACTTTCATTTTGTATGATTTGCTGAAAAACAAAAAAAAGATCATGCAGGTATTCGAAAAAAGATACTCCTACAAATACTTGAGTCAGTTACAGAAGACTAAATATTTCGCATCCTTACTCAATAACTCTCGCGCTTGTTGAGCAATTTTCCTGCTACATTTTAAATGTCTCGAGGGCAAGGAAACTCTTGTTCTTATACGCGAAGAATCTAGATTTCTCAGAGAGGAATTTGAAGGAATTTCAGTATGCATTCAACCCCTGGGTTTCACACCATGAAGAGGTGGGCTGATAATCGTGAAAAATGTAGGAAGCTCGAGTACAAACTACTGGTGCAACCAATAACAACAAAAATCAATAAACGTAATAGGATTACATAAATTCGTTGTACTCGTAATATATGTAATTTATCTTGTATTCACATACAAGTATAAAAAAGAAATAAATATAATTTTTATTGAATTTGAAAATTCTATACCTTGGAATGGACAGGCTGGGGCGAATGAGTGTATTATCAAGTAGTGTTACAAATCACAATATATACTCGTATTTATGTTGAAAAGATCACATAAGGTATTTTATCTTATATCAGTCATGCGTAAGACATTGCATTATTGTTTTTGTGTAAATCTCACGGTTTTATTTGTAATTACGTAAATGCCGCCTACGTGCGTATACAATTTTTCATTATTTATCATTACCCGTTTGTATTATTAACATAACTAAAACGAATATACTTTTTTTAAAATATAAACCATTACCAACATTTAGGTTACATTATTCTGTGCACATTAGTATTATAGCTTAACTAATATGTCACAATAATAGTGGATATACGTAATAGTTAAGGCCGTCTGCACACGGAGACACTCAGAAGAAACTGATTACTGTCTCAAATCACCAACCAGTCGCCCCGAGTCAGAATCTTTGTAATTGTTTGTGACCGGCGGTCAGCAGACGACACCGATGTATCTTCAGTGATCTAACAGGTTAGCTTATAAACTCAAGTACATTTTTATTCTCTCTGTAGCGTTTGATTTCACCTCTATTTTCTTCTCCGCCAAATGGGGTGCCGATAACAAAGCTGTGTCATTTAAACAATATCTTTGAGTTTAAAAAACATGTCAATTAAATCTATCTTAATTAATTAAGTCTGTTAATCTTCCCCTTATCAAATTCTTACTAATAATGATATGCGATAGCAATTAATTCTTTTTATTATCTGCTAACATTCCCAACGACTTAATTTGATACACTTATTTGTGTTACGGAAGTAAACAATTATTGTTGTTCAGCCCACAGACCATTTCGGTCCAGACCTTTGTTACCAGTGTGCCAATGACATGAAATATTGATAAAAAATATTTAAAAATGAAATATATCATTCAAAAATGTATTTGCTACATAATCCGACACTTTATGATTCCAAAATGACAGTATTATTACAGTGGGAAAATATTTCTTTACGTTACCGTAAGCTTCTGCTTTCGAGTCGCTACGCTAGTCCACCCTCGCCTTTCTAGTTATAATATAGAAAAAAATGTATGTTACTGTAAAATTTCAATATTATGATTATATTATGGTCGCCGGTTCAGACGTTTATGAAGCACGCCTAATTAAAATGTTCTCTCAATATTGACTAAGAAATGTCTTTAGAAAAAGTATTAAATTAAATAAATGTATGAGTTGAGTTTGTACGTTGGGAACAGTGTGTGGCGGGAAGCCTCATAACTGCGTCCATCTTCCTATTGGTCGGTTTGAATATTGTTCGTATCCGCGCGTGCGCGCAGCCGGCAGAAGTTTCCAGTGTAAATAATTGCACGCCAGCCTCCCCCCTCGGAGGCTTTCTTTGCGTTCGCTCAGCAAACTGCCGCTTGCTTGCATGTGAATTCAAATTTTATTTCAGTTGGGTTTGTACGTCGGATGTCTACGGTTGTCTAACCGGGTCTATTTAAAAGGAGTTACCTATTTGAATAAATTCGGTTATTTCTCGTGTGATCTGTATTTAGTGTATTTGGCGTGGTGGACTGTCACGCGCGACAGGTGTGAATTAGCTCGCCCTTAGAGCAGAATCGTGCGTCTTGCGTAATAAATACTTTCGCAGATAATTTTTTTGGTTCTCAAATAATACATAGTTGAAACACCGAATTCAAGATGGTGGCAGGAGGCAAACAGGTAAATTACTTATTATATATTAATGTATGACCGTACAAAATGTTTGTCACTAATGGCAGTTATTCTAAAATCACTGCCAGCATGGACGGTTCCTCTCTTCGCAGTACAAAAATGATCATAGTGAAAACAATTTATAACAGTTGAAACGTTTACGAATAAATATGTTATTTTTAATATCTTCAAATTGTATTTTATAAACCATTGTGAAAGATATATCCCAGTGTCTTCATTGCACAATCCGATTGAACTTTGTCTCAATAATATTAATAATGATACTTTAAACCTTATACATTTTTTGTGATTGGTGATACCAAGGCGAATACGTTTTTTGGATCATTTTTTTTTCTCGGGTAAAACCGAATTTTATAGAAGGTTAAGTGTTATTGGTTATCGGTAATTCATCCAAAGCCGTTTAATCCTTTACCGCATCTTTTCTTTAAATGAATATGTTACGAAAAGTACATGGTTGCGTAAATGTACTCGTAGATTTATAATTATATATTTTAATACTAAAAATATGTGCAATTAAGGTATTTTAAATACCAGAATATTTGCTGCTATTCGATGTATTAGTTCGAATATCCGCAATTAATTAATTGCTTGAACGCTTAGTCACATGCTGAACCCTAAATACGCGAAAAACCCAGCAACCACGACGATAGAAAATACATATTCATTAAGTATTATTCTAAGAATCACTTCCTTTAGATTCAACCTAATACACTTGTTGAAATTCGATAATGGTATGAACATAAGTTCTCTGATGAAACTATATCAATCAGGAAAATATATTATAAATATAATAAAAATGCAATAAAAATGACAGTACAGTGGTACCTCAGCAGGCGAATTTGGATTCGTTCCAGAAGACTTGTCCGTAGTCCCAGTTCATAAATCGACACAATTTAATCTCATGACCATGTATGCAAAATGGACTAAACCGTTTTTTACCCATAGAATACCTTTTATTATATTACTTCGTGTTCAAAACAATGAAAATGGTCTTAACGTAATAAGAATTCTCATATATTAAAGAATAATCGACACCATGCAAACTTATCTTACAAAGGAGAAAAGTTTTGAAGGGGCTCTCTTTTCATGTAAACGATCTGGCTTCTCTCACACTAAATCTGTACAACAAGGTTTGTTTCTTTCAGCATTTTACATTGCGGATGTCAAACACTGCGTGGTCATTGAACGGGTTTATAATGTATCTTGATAATATTTCATAAGTATTCAAATCTTTGCACCCCACTTCCACAAAAACTAGAAGGGACGATCCTTTAGTTCAAATATCCCTAAAGATAATATTCAAATGTCTTTTCTCGCTCAATATTTAGCGTTCGTATTATTTGCTGTATTTCTCCAAGAATTTGCGTTTTCTCACTACTCGATATTTACTTGCCGGAAAGAAAGCGCCCAGTTTTTAGTGTCAAATCCTTAGATATCTGTTCTTAATCCGAGGTTCCGTTTTGGTCGCCATAGTTCGAAGATTACTTTACGTGCGTGCTTGTTCATCGTATACAATTTCAAAATATATACATATAAGCAGCACCGTCTTGTCAAGTTATGTTATGTTGAGTCAAAATTTACCTTGACCGTTTGTTTATCATATTACCGGCTGAAATAGTCGTTTTAATCTTATCTGGGGTGATTCATAGTTCTGTGCTTTTATCTGAATCACGAGAAATACGCTAGATTTGTTCGTTGTGAACCACGACGTGCATTACAAAATTAATTCGTATAATTTTTTTTCTTCAGATATGGCACGTATTTTTTATTTATTGTTGCTATTCATATTTACGAGACTTATTTCTGAAAAATAAAGTAATATTAAAAATTTATTATGATGGATAATAGATTTTTTGGAAATGAAGCATCCTGAACGCCATCATAAATGTGTTTTTTTATTATATTTTCCACATATTAAATTTATACCTAACTTCACAACTACTGATGGGCGTGAAATGTCGCATCACTCAGCAGACTATACCATCATTCCATCTCTTAACCAATTGACATTCTTTTGAAGACATATAGTAGATATTTTTCTTCTAACCATGTCCGTTCCGAAATGAAGCATATGGATCTCCACAATGTGAAGATTGTTTTGACAGTTTTTTAACGACTAATAATCGTCAATTATTAGCTCAGCCATTTCGGGATCGTGTCCAATTTCCGACCAGAACGGGCCTTGAACCCGTAATCCTCGGCTCGTGATAGTTAGTTATTCAAAATCTAAAGCTGAATTTCGATAATAATTCGGAATTTTTGGCCCAATTCCTTATGACAACGTTTATTTAGTCGTGTATATTGTGATTCTCAAATAAAAGCACTTTTCAAAAAACTAAGGGTTACGTAAGCCCCTTTACGTAAAGAGTGTTGATATAAAATGCCAATATTTTGTCAATGTAATTTTCATCAATGGGAACGTCTTTTCGCAATGTTTTATCATTATAATACGCATCATGGCATGGCGTTATGATCTAT
>JAPMAG010002623.1:0-10962 GCA_036584685.1 Rhyacophila sp. Rhy_31_5
CTTTTATATTTAAAATCATCCAAAATATCCAAATTTGTCTAGCAAACTACGTTTGTGCGGGTTATCTTGGTCCTGCACTAAATCGGTTAATGTGGAAAGTTAGATAACTTTTGAGAGGAGGGAGAGGGGGGATCAAGCTGAAAGTCTACATAATGTTACATGGAGGTGGGGTAGAAGTAAGAAAAAACGTTACGTGGTTTATGGATGACCCAAAACACTGAGAATATATTAGTTCGATAACTACAAAAACTAAAAAGACACATTATAAAAGTGTTTCTATTCCAAAACAAGTTGAACAACACTTTGATATGACGTATTGTGAATCGATTTTAGCCGTAGAGAAAGCATTATCAATAATTTCCTGACGTAATTCTACAAAAGTGAACAATTAACTCTACGATTGTGTCTACGTACAGTAAAAATAACTTAAATGAAATTTGATTTCACCATAGTGAAAAAAAAGCAAATTTTCTTTCAAATATACTAAAAATAAATCAAAAAGCAAAAGCGTTTGGAAAGCGAAAAATTACATTTTCAAAACAAGCACACTACATACTGAACAAACTGCGTACATACAATAAATACAATAAAGCAGAAAAAAGGTCAAAAAATCAATACACTCAATTTCAGGGAATAAAAAAGATTTGTTGATAACATAAAAGAGAATACATTACATGATGCAAGACGACTTATGGGTATATGGATTCTAGAAGCAAAAACAAATAGAAACACCATTAATATTAAATAGCTTTCATGGACAATAATAAATGAATGTTGGAAAAATAATCGGAACCTGTAAAGAGATTCTATGTTGCATTCAGTTTTAAAAAAATCACATCCACTCACTGCTGAATTGAAAAACCATGGTAGATTCAAGCCTACTTTATCAGATAATAAATTACTAATTTTAAATTTTAAATTGACGTAACATTACTATAAATGTAATTGATAAATTTCGTATATGAATGTTTAAACAGTTTTTAAAGCTTAGCAAAATGTAGGCATTCGATCGTATAATATTTTATGATAATGAAGAGCATGCAGATATTTGGGTATTTATTCGGCATGCGTCAGGCAGAGATTATCAACTCGTACGGTTGACGGGTCAACGAGGTAAAATAATAAAAAAAAATACAATAATAAATAAAATGAAAACAATACAAGCACATTTTATTTCATACAAAATAATTACTTTACTTACAGTATCAAATGAAGCATGACTTCCTTATGAAGCAGAAGCGAAATTATTATTTGTTTAACCCAATGCAAACCTGCAGTATCGAGCGATAAGTGACACAGTTTTTTGTTTTATTCAGTGTTTATGATTGATAAAGAAAATATCGAATCACTATTTAACATCTTAACATTAGTCGATAGTTTTTCTATTTAAGTGCAGAAAAATGAAATATTTGTTGATTTTACTTTGTAAGTCGCCCTCATAGCCGAGGGTCATGGGTTCGAGGCCCGTGTCAGTCGCAAATTTTACAAATGTTTATTCACTTTGTATTGTAGCCAGGACACGAACCCGAAATGACTGAGCAAATAATTAACAACTATTACTCGTAAAAATGAATGTTAAGAAAATCTTCATGCTATGATGATCCCATATGCTCCATCTTGGAGCGTATATGGATAAAAAAAAATACTTTGTGGCATGTATCAAAATACCCAGCAGTACATACAAAATTTTAAAAACTAATGGCATCACCCGTATTTCTGCTGTTGTTCATTGAAGAATTTTTGAGACACTCCATAAATGATCATTTTAGGGCTGAATTGTATGTGTTGCCAGTGGTGTTCCTTAGACTTTAATGCGATGCTGATGTGATCACCGATAATGACGAGCGAATGCAAAGGGTTAAAAACAAATAGTGACAATAATATTTATTTGATATTGTGAAAATAATAACTGACAATAATCCATGTCTTAAGCTTTTACGTGCGTTAATATAATACTGAACACTCACGCGTTTTCATGTTAACCAATAAATGACTTGTGTATGAAGATACTTGCATCGGTATCAGTATTTGTTCAATTGTTTTACAAACGGCTTATGCGAAAAATAAATATAGATTAAAAAAAGGATTTCACTGTACTTTTTGTAAAATAATATTACTTATAGGTAATTTTCTTACTGTATTAAAAGTTGTGACCTTTTCAAGCAATATCATTGAGAAAACAAGTACAGCAGTTTTAATCCGATTAAGAGGTAATCACTAGAAACAGTTCAATGAAAATCAAGTTTTTTCCTTAAATAATTAAATTAGTGATGCAAAAATATATATATTACGATATGGCGCCTAAGTATTTCATGCTCTCAAAAACATCGCGTGAGTGCCAGAGTGCCCAAACAAACGATAAAACCATATAAACTCAATCCTTAAACAAAACAACGCTACGTGTCAAAACAGCAAGCCTCATTTCCCACTGGGGTTTCTCGAGCTGCTTTTAATGGAGGTGACAGAAATATTACCCGTAGACGAAGACAGCTTACCGTGCGGAGACGTCTTCTGCATTCCGAGTCCTTTGCTGCCGTCTAGGAGGTTCTCCTGGCTGGCCGATTTACCACTGTTCAAGACTGGAATCTTAGACGGGCTTATGGTTGGAGTTTTCATCTGCGAGGTCGTCTTGAGTTCGGGTAATTTAATAGGTATACTGCTGGGTTTCATCGACACGGCAGGTTTTACGGATGAAACATTGTTTTGCGACGATATATTCGATATATTTTCGGAACTTCCGCCTTTCTCAAAGTTGGATTTGAGAATTTCTATTTGGGACAGCCTTTTTTCTGATGACGATAATCTACTAGGCGGGGTGGTCAAGGGACCATACGTGGCAGTCCTGAACTTTATGTGTGTGTTTCGCGGCAAATCAAAATCACTGTGTCGTTTCGATTTGGATTCGTCTTCGTTTTGTTGCCGTCCAGATTCTTTACCATTTTGGACGGAATCAGGGCTGGTTGATTTGCTTCGTTCGTATTTTTCTGAGTCGATTCTTTCCTTGGCAGAAAATCTTCGTTCGTTATTCAGAAAATCACCCATCAATGATACATCTATCTCATTTCTCAGATTGGGTTCTGAATAATATGTAGACATCTTATCGGAGTAATATTTCTGTGATTTCTCAAGGTCCGACTTTTGTTTAGAAATCTTTTCTGAACGCGGAGTGAGAACTTCGATTTCTGTGATAAAGTCTTTGGCGGGGAGAGCATTAGACTTCATTTCCATTTTCTTAAAGACTGGATCCGACTCATGTTTTCCACTATCCGAACTTAAAGTATCACTCTTCATATAAATAGACTCTGAGCCACCGTTTGCTTTACTGCTGATTCTGCGGCCCATTTTATCGATATTTTCAGATGAATTTGAACTGTGGTATGTTGGATCGAAATGTTCAATTGTTTTTCTGGTATCGTTTTCTATCATCCTCACAATCTTTGCAGGACTACTTGGCACCGCGTCTTCAATGTTAATCTTGTAAGATGACTGTGTCATTTTGATGACGGGCTGTCCATCAAAGTGATCATCACCATTACCGGAAACCATTTCGGTTTCTCTGATAACTGTACTCTTCTGATTCATTAGTCTATTGCCATCCATAAACATTTGCGGGTTATCTTTAAGCTTTGCAAGAAGGGCTTGAGTCTCTTCTTCGGTCATGTTAGCATTAACAACCATAGTATCAGTGTTCGTATACATAGGATCGTTAGATGTAAATCGAATGTTAGGATTCTGCCGTTCAATATCACTCAACATCTTCATATCCACACCAGTTCCCATGTTGGCGTCCTCAATTCTTTGAATATCTTCTGCTGTAGGGTTTTTGATAACACCAAAAGTGTATTCTTCAATTTCGATCGGAAGCGATGACTTGATTGTCACCAATCGTGTGGTCGTTTCTTCCACATTTTGTGTGACAATCTTATTGCCATGTTCATCATAAGTTACATTCATAGTGACCGTCTTCTGTGGCAGCAGATTGACAGTCTGAGAGTCGACAATGTACGGTGTCATTATTCTTTCTTCAGTGACAACACCTCCGTCGACTAAATAAGTTCTTGTACTAGTCGTGGTGCTATTCGATCCTCCGGAAGGTTCACTCTCTGGCTTAGGCTTTTGTAGTTCAGAAATGATTTCATTATACAGGCTCTGTTCCGTTTGGCTATTGGTCACAATATCTTTTGGCATGTAGTTATTATGTCTATTGATTTCAATGGAATTCCTGAAGCTTTCTACAACATTTGGAATGACCGGAGCTTCACCTTCGATGGTTATAATAGAAGACGGTTGACTACCGTCTGTTGAAATGGTCACAACATTATCATTTGTGGAAAAGAAGTTCCTGGTTTGAACTTTGTCAGGGGCGGCTGATGTGTCGAATTGGAAGTTTGTCTTTGAGGCGTCTCCTTTTGACGTAGTTCCGACAATATTAATATTGCTGACAAAATCAGATTCGTTTTTGGTCCCAGATATTTCATCTTCTCTACTGACAACAGTACTAGTGCTGATGGAACTCGGTAAAATATTCTTAGTTTCTGCATTATGTTGCTTAATTCTCAAATTAACAATATCGGGCTGATTCAATAGAGTGAATGTCGTCGAGTTAGCTTTGGAATCTAAATTTTTGTCATTACAAATATCAGGCGATGTTACATTAGTTGCCAAAGTTTTTTCAGAACTTTCTCCGTGGATATTTTTATCAATAGAGACGTTATCCAGGTCCTTATTAGGATCCGTGTGAGATTCGACTCCGATATTCAATGCAGGATTCTGTGCGAGCAATTTTTTCATCAGGTCTGATTTTGGCCTCTCCAAACTACTGACTAATGAGTGTCTGGACACTTTAATGTCATCAGGGATATTGGTGTCATAAATCATTGTCAGTTTATCTTCTAATTTTGGAGAACGCCTACTAGATGAAAAGTTAGGAGGGTCAGTTTTGTATTTGGCACCAGACATATCCGAGACATATGTGCCGATTTCAAAATTAGGCCTCATTTGGTCATGGACGTCAGATGTCTTCATTCTAGTTGGAACTTCAGGTTTCACATATGTAGTCTTATTGTGAACCTCAATCATTGAAGCGGTAGATATGTCTGGCTTTGTTTGAGGGACAGTATCAATTTTTTCAATCTTCATGTCTCCAATGCCATAATCGACCACCGGTTTACTGCCGCTTACATTGGCAGATAAATTTTTATAATTATTTAACTCGGTAGTCTTTTGGACGGCCTTGTCGATAGCTTCCACGACGACTTCATTAGAAACAAACTTGAGCTTATTAATTTCATCATTCAACTTGGCATTTTCATCTTCTAATGCTTTAGCGACGGAATCCGTCATTCCACTTAGGTTTTCTGCAGAATTCGCAATCTCAGATGAGCCAGAATTACTCGAATCCGCAATATTTTTCTTCATCATCAACGCATCTTCCATATTGCCCCATTCTGATGCTTTCTTCAGCCTATTTCTCTGGAAAGTATTCAAACCTTCCATGTTGGAAATATTGCTAATATTCAAACTCAGTCGAGGTTCTTTAGAATGGCCCATCAGCTGGTTAACACTTTCATTTGAATCAGTGGGCAGATCATCGGTAACATTATCGTAATAGCTTCCATCAAAGACAGAATTTGATTTTCGTTTTTTAGGAGTAATGTGTTTTTCTGATGCAATAATTTTGGCATCTTCTGCCGATATGTCCAAACTCTGAGCGCGCTCCAGTGTTCCTTGAGATGGCTTCCTGCTATTTTTATCGGCAGGTTCTAGCTTGGATAGATCACCGAGACTTGCAGCTTTCCTTTCATTGTCATCCGAATCTTCCACACCTCGTTCATCATTTTCAGTCACTGGCGAGTTGTGAATTGTAATGTCACTAGAATTGAGTTCAATCGTTGTGGAAACATTGCCAATCTTATCTAATTCACTCATGACATTCGATGCGAAACTGTCCTGCGACATAATTGAGTTTCCATCGATAGTTGAGGAGATATTCGACTTTGAATCTTCATAAAGATTATTCATAGACTCAGAAACCTCTTTTCTTTGGAACGGTTTTAATCCGTAATTATCGATATCATCGGGAATGTCGACTGATTTCTGTGTCGGTATATCTGGGCGCATTCTTTTCACAACTTTTTCAACTTTGGGTGTTGAAGAAATCAAACTCTTGCTTAAAATCATATCATCTGTTCGATTGGTATCATGCAGTCTATTTGTGTGTTCTCTTTCTGCTTCAATGAAAGCGTGTGGCTCAAGGAATATTTGGTCATTAAAATTATCTGTGAAATTCAACCCCTTACGATCCTTGGACACATCTGCAACAATCATCGTCTCCTGGGTTACGCTTGACACATCAGTGTCGCTTGAATTATCATCATCTCTAGACCTTGCGCTACCATCAGGAGGAGACGGAGCTTTACCTTTAGATTTTTTATTTTTGCTCGAATCTTTATCATTTTTGTCAGCTTTCTTACTATCAGAATATTTACTGGAAACATTCTCTTGTTTTTGTTTATCAACTGGTTTATCGCCTGTGGGGAAGTCTGACGATGCTTTTCGGTTGCTTCTGGCATACATAGCTGCCTCCATCATATGCTGTGGAATCTCCTGTGGGATCCCTTGCGAATCTCGTTTAATCCCGCTCGAATTTAAATCATCGCCTCTATCAAAACCAGAAACATCAATATCCATTTTGACTTCTGTATTCTTCCCGGAGACCACAGAATCAATTTTAGTAGTCTCTACCATCATACTAATATTCGCATTGCCACTGCTAATATTCTGCGGCAGGTTCCTGGCGTTCGGAATAGGGGCAGCCGGTTTTTCTCTTCGTTTAGCGACAACAGGAATAGGTGCTTTAGGTTTAGTCGATTCTTTGACAGGCGAGACTGTCACAGTCTCAAAATTCCTATCAACCTCATCGATACTTCTGATTTCAGTAACAATGTTTCCATTTTCTCCTGTACCCTTTCCGACATCGACTTTAGAATTCCTATTGGATAATGTACCATCATCAGGCACGTTTGGAGGAAGTACTCTGATACCGAACTTCATTCCTTTTTTACCAGTGTCGGCTTCCTTTTTCTGGACATCAACTTTCTCAACTTTAGCACTGTATCTGTCTCCTCCGTCTTTGATAATCACAACATCTGGGGGAGCGGATGACCTATCTTGATGTTTATTCTTGTTGTTACGTTCAGGTTTATGAGAATCCTCTTTGTTTGAAAGGTCAGAGTCATAATTGACATTAGCATGGTCAGTTGTTGACTTTCCATGATGTGGTCTGTGAGCACCGTGGTTTTTTGCATTTTTTTCATTCTCTCTTTCCAGTGTGGTGGTGCTGACAGTTGTGACCATTTGATGATGCGTGTGATTGCTCGTTTTGTTGTTTCTCTCGAGGCTGGATCCAGAAGTAATATTGATCTTGTCAGTAATCATCTTCTTGATGGCACTGCCAGCTGACGTGTTGTTTTTGGATTGCGAAGAAGTGTCGAGAGTCGAGTTCGGCGATTGGCGTGGAAAATGATTTTGGCGAGAAGCCTTTTCCAGCTGTAAATTAAATTTAAGTAGATTATTTAACAAATTAAATTTGAATCTACACTAAATATGAAATCCATTACTAACTTAACCTGTCTGGGAGTGACTTTTTTAATTACGGTTACAAATTTGGGTGAAAGTTTTTTTGTTAATCTAGTTTTAAATTTTGAATTTCATAAAAGTATGCAATACGTACGAGTACTATTATTGTATGTTTATTTGATGCATAAACAATATATGTGAGTATTTTATTGCTTGGTGCTTGACATGCATCTACACTTTTTCAAAGCGAATTTTTAGCGAACGAATATACACGTCCATATTCCTCGATAGGTTATTGTTATGTATTTTTAATTATATAAAACATATGAAGCATTTAGTTACAAAAAGCGATATAAGCACATTTCAATACTTTCAATACAGTGTTTTCATGTTTCAAGGTCAAATTTTGTTTTATGTTAAGATTCTTTATTTTTATCCTATTTTATGTTTAAATTAGAACAAAATAACGGTATATATTAGCTGGTAAACTTTAAATTATTCCAACTTATGACATTTCACTTTTTTTTTTATAAGTTTATATTGGGTTTTGGAACATCAAATTTTCACAGATGGTGTAAAATTGTGCGTAGAATACGAACGTATTTTTTTCTCAATTTCGACAAGATATGCTTATATTTCTCTTTGTAACTAGACGCTTCATACATTGTTAATTAATAACTGGAATATTTCATAAATCTATTTATAATAACTTAAAATCCTTGTGTCTCAAGCTGAACACAGTTTCCGGATAGTCATCAATGATATTTATTCATCACGGTCGGAAGAGATACAATAATATACTTACAGTATTGAGGTCCCCATACGAGCCGGCCCGCAATCTTCCTACAGCTTTGGCGGCCAGCGGATGGACAACTGCCCCGCTCTGGTTCATCTGGCCAGCTGTAGATCGTCGGTCGAGAGTTCCTCCGGTGACTCCTGGTACGCCAGTCGGCGATTGGTGGCTTAGGCCTCCTGCATGACAATTTTCGCAATATGTTTGTATGATTACAATATGAAATTTATTGTACCAATATGAATTAATAGAAATAAGTGTAATTAGGCGTACTTCATTTCGTAGATTATAAAGATATTCTAAACAAGGTTGGTTTCAACTTATTGTACATTCTGTAAATGGCTGAACGAACACCCAGTGATATCGAGTGAACTATGTTTTTAGAATCCGCTCCATCCACTAAAGAGTAAAGTATATAATCTACATAAAAATATATGGCAAAATACAATTTTAAATTAATCAAATATTTTCTCCATAATTATGTTATATGGCCATAAATACATGATATGAAGTATGCTAAAGAGTTATCACAGAAAAATCAAAAAGCCACATTACGAGTATATTCACAAGTTTTTGTTTTGACAACTAACATGTACCAAAACGTTATGTGGTTTTGGTTTCTATATACCGTAAAATGGCCTGATTTTACCTGTCGCCAAAATATACTGCCAATATCGGCAATTACCTGTGCCCAGATGGTTTCCAGATTGCTGCTGCTCCACTTCAAGGTGAATCTCGTAAGGACTAGCGTGTGAAAGGATGGCCAAGGCATCCTCGTACACCATGTGACGGGTGGAGATGCTCACACTATTTATTCTGTCACCTATTAAATTAACAGTAACAAAAAATGAAGATTATGTCGAGTCAAGTTATACGGAGAAGCAGAAGACTATAACTTATTGCTTATATGATTAAATAATTCGAGGGCTTAAAGTCGAACAACACTACCTACAAAAGTGCAACTGTACAGGAGAGCCAAAAAACGTTTTTTTTTATTTTCTCAGAACTCAACATAGAAGATGTTTATTTAAAACTTAATGTTCAAATGTTATAATTTGCTGTTGTTTGATAATTTGATTTTTTCTTACAGTCTTTTTATATCAAACAAAAGCAACGTTGTCTAATTAACGTTAAACTTTACAGACGATTTAAGAAGAAACTAGAAAAGATTGACACACTGTAGTTTGACAATTATGCAGTAGCCAAAAACGTGAGATAACATTATCACAAATAGAAAAAAACTCATTTTTGTAGATAACGTTGTTTGACTTTAAGCCCTCGATATGTGCCTTATAATTAGGAACATCAAAGACTTTCTAATTAATCTTCACAATTATTTAAACATTAGAAATATCACTAATTTCACGTGATCCCTTCTCATCAATTCGTTAAAGAAAATAACGAATCTGGAGAATTGAGTATATGAGATGAGCAGTAAAGTTGTTTTACTTACCAATATGAATTCTTCCCGATTCATATGCAGGTCCTCCACGAAGAACACTGCTGACAAAGATTCCATCCCTCATATTGCCGCATACCTCGAAACCTAGCCCGGTGAAGTCACGAGACCACAGAGGTACCACTGTTGCTTCACGGCGCTTCTGCAAAAGAATATTTTATTATACATTAATACTTTGGAAAGTCAACATATTTTATTCTTTACTTCCATCAGTGACATCGTTCTAGGGGTGGGCTAAAATATATTAACAAGAGGCTTGTTCAATCTCAAACCCATTGGTTTGCGGTGTTCCGGAGAAAGATGTGATTTTTTTATTGTTAAGTAATTATACGCAATTTATATAGAACACGCATTCTTCACAGAAAACAAAAGAACACTGGATTGACACTTAAGTTCTAGTATTAGACTTTTGAATTAGTAAATGATTACACAAAATAATGAATTTTAGATAGGTCCTATGAAAAAATGTGTACAATCATGGTAAAGGGAAAAATGTGCAAGTGTCGAGTATGAAGGACAATTATTGAAAGTATTGTTTACAAAAACATTGTTAATAATATCTAAAAACATCTGGAAGCAATCTATATCAAACATTGGCATTTTAAAGTATTATTGGACAAAAATGGGTAGGTCTCTTTTATTATTCCCCCAAAAGAAATGTATGTCAGAAATAATTTGAAAATGCAATGTCTGATGTTTCATAATATATTTAAGCCATCTACTTATGAAATTGCAGTTAGGTACTGATTTAACTTGAGAATATTATTATATTATTAACAAAGGGCTCATGGGGCCAAAAATGAAAATTCCTTATAATTGACGAATGTTTTTTTATTTTCAACTAATATAGTAGATATAATATAAGGGTCATATTTTTGTTGACAGTAGTTCGGTTGAAAACGTATCCACTTGTAGATTCGTGGATCACTGGTTCCTGCCCTGTAGATGACACAAAGTTCATATTTTTTTATGTGTGTTTGGAACCATGACACGGACCTGAAGAATTATTAATTGAAAACTATTATTTGTAAAGAAATATTAAAATAGTAAAGACTAATAATAAAAATACATTTTGGCCCAGACCCAGTGCAGATTTTTTCGGAGTTCATACCAAAGCTTCGCGTATAAGTGC
>JAPMAG010002640.1:0-10945 GCA_036584685.1 Rhyacophila sp. Rhy_31_5
ATTGTAGCCAGGACACGAACCCGACACGGTTGAGCTAATAATTAACAACTATTAATCGTGAAAAATAAATGTTAAGAAAATCTTCACGCTATGATGATCCCATGTGCTTCATTTCGGAGCGTATATGGAATCTATTGTTATTAATATGAACGTTTCGTCCTATAAGCAGTTTATATGTACATATCTGTTATCATTTAAAATATATATATATTAGCTCAAAATTAACACACAAGCAACTCGATGAAAATATGATAGTTCAGTTTAAGAGTAACATGTTGAAAAACGCTGTAAAATAGAAAACTTCAAGCACTTTTTTTTTCAAATTTAGTTTAAAGCATACTCGTGTAAAATCTAAAGATAAATGCCATTAAAAACTGAGAAAATTAAATAAAATAATGTTTTAGAACTGAAAAATTATATGTATGCAAACTAAAAACACAGCGTTAGACGATCATATTCGGTAATATTCATTTTCGAACTGCACTGCTGCATCCAGTTGAAATTGTATTTTCACTTTAGTTGTACAAACTCAACAAAAAACGCTTTGACAGAATGATAAATGAGTTCCCTCATCTATTAGAGGGGCTGTTTGTTAATGAATTTATGTATTTACATTTGTGAAAAAAATGTATTTCTGAAGTTAGTCTCTCCGTGTAATGTTTGCAAAAGCGGTCATGAGTGAATTCTGATAACATTTTTTTGCGAATGCTAGTATGAAAAGGGGATAGCTCGATTTGAGTTTTGTTTTAATATATATATATATATTTATTCACATACTAAAAGACTAGGCATTATATTGTTTTTTTTTATATAAATACTTTAAATAGAAAATACCTCATTTAACCTTAAAATTTCCTTGTATAATATATATTTCTAAATAGCTTAGGAAAGTGTGAAGCTTAAATTTATTGGACACCTCAATTTATTTTTCATGATTTTTATTAGCTACATAAGCTTACTTAAAAAAAAGTATTTGTGATTTCAAATTCACTATCATATTTGCATGCCCTTTCTTCTCTCTCTTTCTATTCTCTTACACTTTTTTATTTGTTATTTTTTAACCATGTACGCTCCGAAACGAAGCATATGGATCTCCACAATGTAAAGATTCTTTCGACAGTTATTTTTTTACGAGTAATAATCCTCAAATATTAGCTCAATAGTTTCGGGTTCGTGTCCTGGCTGCAATACAAATTAATAAAGATTTGTAAAATTTGCGACCAGTATGGACCTCGAACCCATAACTATCGGCTCGTGAGTCGGATGCCACTATCCACTTAACTACGAGAGTGACTTTAAATAAAAGACGCCTCATTTTAATATCTTAAAGTTTCCGCATATATTATATATTTCTAAATAGTTTAGGCTTGTTCGAGGCTTTAATTTATTGGAAATCTCTATTTATTATTGATAATATTTATTAATTATATGAGTTTACTTTAAAAAAATATTATTGATTTTAAACTCATTATTAACTACATCACTACCACTGTTACAATATTAAAAATTTTAAACGGTTGATGGCATATAAACTAAGTCGTATTCTTTTATAAAATATATATCATTTTATGGACAATTTCTTCAAGTATGAATATTTCTGGAAAAAAAACTGTGCACTGCTACAATAAAATGATGAAATTGACTAAAATAGTGATTCGTTAAATATTTTTGAACGTTCACTTTTGAATCATATTAACAGATAAAAAATATTAAAATAATTGTACCCTATTTGAAAATTGTTTCAGTCAAAATAACATGAATGTGATGTATACTACTTTCGCTTATGGTCTATGTAAATTATTTTAGTTTTAACACTGTTTCTTATAAAATTAAATCTAAAATAATTTTATAAAGCATTAACCGTTCTTTTTACTGATTTATAAAAATATAATTTAATTAAGATTCGTTCAAAAATATCTGTTGCTAAATATAAAACTTCTCATAGTGGTAATTTAGAATTTACCCTGAACCACCAGCAAGTAGAAGAAATAATTCAGCTATTGTTCTGTTTTGTATTATAATATACAAACATATAAGCATGTGTTTATGCAAAAGTTACAAAACAATTAACAGTAATATTCTCTTTTTAGCCGAGGGTTGTGGGCTCAAGGCCTGTGCTCACTGTGGTCACAAATTTTACAAATGTTTATCCGTTTTTATTGTAGCCAGGACATGAACCCAAAACGGTTAAGCTAATAATTAACAACTATTCTCTTTTTAATGCTGGCACACACTCATTAATATCAATTTTGGGTCGCAATTTATGCAGATGTTTATTTTCTGGAATGTAGAAGTACATTGTAAGATTTTTATTAAATATTATATATTAGACAAATTATAGCCACTTGAGCTAATTGAGCATACAAGCATATTGATACATGAAATGAAATAGGCATTAAGTGACAAAAAAGAGAAGAAAAAAAAGTATGCAGAAATATTCTATGTGCCATCACCAATACCCTAAATTCATGTTCAAGTACCAAAAAAATTATGAGACCTATTACGGATATATAAGAATGGACCCGGGTGTAATAATCAGCATGAATATTTTTAAAATATGCACTAATTAGCATTTGGTTTAAACTGAAATTCGTTTTTTTAGATTTGAAAAGATTAAGAAAAAATGATTTTTAGATTGTATGTTTAATCCATTGAGAAAGTAATAAAATATTGCTTCTATCAAAATTAAACGAATTATTCATTAAAACTCACATTTCAGATTAGACTTTTCGGTACTTACTTTTGCCTATTTTATTTCGTGTATTCAATACTTTCAAAAATAGTCTCACATACTGTGATGTAACATAATCCTAATTTAATGTGTATCTATTAAATTCTAAAATACGTGAGATATACTCGTAAGCCATTAACGAGTTAACAGCGACAAAAATTACAAATATGTCATATTATTCAGTTGTTTTGTATTATTTTTAGAAAAGTTACACTATAAATATTTTATATAGAATCTTCCAGTTCGCTGCAATGTAACCTTATTAATTCTTCTCTATACCGTTCTGACTGCGGATGATATTTCAATATTTCAACTTCCACGCCATAAGTGACATGTGATAATAATTATTAACTTCACATTACTCTTCATCCCCTACTCCTTTGGAGAAAAGAGTTTATTATTATAATATTCAATAATAAACACAGCGAAATTTGTGTTTATTACTTTTTTCTAATTCAATGTTTTGTATTTTTAAGCGAAATTATTCTTTTAACCATATCCGCTCCGAAACGAAGCATATGGATCTCCACAGTGTAAAGATTGCTTTGACAGTTTTTTACGAGTAATAATTGCCATTTATTAGCTTAACTGTTACTGGTTCGTGTCCTGGCTACAATACAAATGAATAAACATTTGATTTTTTTTTAAAAAAATGTTGCCGTCGTCAGGCTAGTGGATAACGCGTATGCCTAGCAAGTGAAGATTACGGGTTCAAAGCCCTTGCTGGTTGCAAATATATATATACATAAGAAAATAAATATGCAATACGAAATGATATATGTTTTGTAACTTTTTATACTGCCGTCAACGGGGAAATACATCTTATGTAGTCGAGTTAAATATAACATTGTATAGAGTTCAACTATTCTACACATTGAAAAAATCCCCGATGCATACATTCGTGCATCTAAAACTACAAAGCGTAAATTCGATGTTTTAAAAAAACAATCCGTAGCTCTCAAAGATCAGTTTTTAGTTCCTCTTGGAACAATTTCATTTTTGACACATAGGAGGTATTTTCCCGTTGACGACGATGTGTAATAATGAAGAAAATTGAAACCATTTTTTAACAAATAAGTCTCTTCGATAAAAATATTCTTTACTATTCATATGTTGTTCGGGTGAGTCTAAAAAAATGATAAATTCTGTAGAGCATTGTTTACCGAAAACCATAAATCGGGCTTTCACTGAACTATGCATTTTTTTTTTATAAATCAATAATATCAATGTTTTCCACTTTTACTTAGTAATGTGGTAAATGTGTAAAAAAAATAATATAAATTTTAAACAGATTTAAAGAATATTTTTATGAATACTTAAATTAGCTTTTGTAACCTTTCGCGCGATACGTAACATATTATGTCATGAGAATACCACTCACCTCTGTTGTCTAATGTATGGTTTTTCGTTTTGAAAAAAAACAGCGAATTTCGATTGATATCTCTCAAATGTGTGTGTATATTTAATTTTACTAATATTTTTTTTTTTATTTATTTTCTCTCTCCGGCGCCTAGTAATGTATCTAGTGTCTTAATGTCAGTTTTCTAATTTGAAAATATCCTTACAAAATATCGTAAAGGATGAATCGTCGCAATAAATAGCGAAGTCGAATTTGACACCTAGAATCTTATATAAAGGAAAAAGGAAAATCAATTCAAGGTTCGTGTAATCTTTCACGGTCTCTTATTGAAAGGATTTTTTTACTGCGTGACCTTGTTTTCGTGGATGGTGAAAAGAAGGTCACAGCTTAGCTTTTCTGATGAAATACATATGTGGGAAGAAGTTTAGAGTATTTATTTACACATGAAATCGGCTGTTTCACTGTGTTCCATGATTTACGGGCTGCGAATTTAGGAATCACGTAAAAATGCAACATTATTGAAGAAACTACCATAATATTATGTTAATGAATAGAAATTGAAAGGATGGTTGCTTATATTGTTGCATCTATAATGTGTTAAAGGTACTAATTATAATTTTTAGATCATTTGTTTTGTTACTTTTAACTATTGGATACATATTCTCTTTTCTGTTAACATATCTGCTCCGAAACGAATCGCATGAATCTCCACAACGTGAAGATTATTTTGACAGTTATAAGTATATATTTTGTGAGTAATAATTGTCACTTATTCGCTCAACCAATTTGGGTCATGTACTGGTTTCAAAATGCACATGAAAAAATCCTTTGCAATTTTCACGAGCTACGGGATTCGAATCCTAGACCATCGGCTTGTTAGTCGGTTGCACATCTACTTACCTACGAGGGTGACGTATAAAGAACATAAAACATCACATTATATTATATAATTATTAAATATGGCTATCATTCTTGAATTCTCTCTCTACAGTCATTCACACTTAACATTATCGCATCTCTAGTTACGTTACCTACCGATATCACTATGAGACGGCCGACTGGCCGAGTCAAACACCCTGAAAGTTCTAGATTCATCGCACCTTACAATTTGACTCGCTCATCTGAGTCTTCTTCTCCTCAAGACATTCATTTTGTTGAGTCTAAATTGCTCGCGAAGCTCATCATCAATACGGATTCGAAATCCTTGATTATCTTTAACTGATCCAAGTATTCTTTGGAGTATTTTATTTTCGAATACCTGTATGACTTCTTCTTCTTTCTGCGTCAGGCTACAAGTTTCACATCCATACTGAACTATAAATTTCACGATAACATTATAACGTTATATAATATTTTTTATAAACACGATGCCAATGCTAGCTTCTTTCTATATTACTACGCTCAATTTTTCAATTTCATATCAACTTTGCGTCGACATCATTATATCTTCTAATGCACTCGTTATATTAATTGTTGAGCAAGGGCCGTTTCTATTTCCCTACTTTTTATTCGCTGATATAATTGAGTCACAATGAAGCGAAGCCATAAAAATATATGTAATTAGATAACGACCCTATTTCCACAAATAGAGCCTCTCGTGCGGCGTCGGAATAATATATTCTCCGCATAATTTTTATATTTCCGATATCATTCCGTAGAACTTTCGCGATACCTTGAAACTTTTTCCTGGGGCGATTTCGATAAATCCCACACAATGCGAATAAAAGTATCGAGTATTTTTGTCACGTATCCGTGGATGCTACTTGGGTATTTATATCGCCCACATACTATCGTAATGTGGCTGAATTTGAATATCATAAGAATATTACTCGCTTCAATCTTTATATAATATTAAATAATTTACGTAGCTTTACTTTTTGTATTGTATGTTTGTTGAAATGTAAAAATCTCTCTATCATGAGTTAGTTAGTGTTCAAGACTACTTAATAAAATATATATATACGAGTATATTTATGGAATATGAATATTTCTTTCATTAAAATGCAAAATTTTAGAATTACAGTAAAACTTTGATAAGACAGACTACTACTGGTGAGGGGTTCCCGTTAAAGCCGAAGCATTATACAAAGGACGATTTTCCGAATGAGTTATTTTTATTAAGAAAATAAACATTTTCTGCGATTAATTTTCGCACCCACATCACATATTAATGCAATATTTGTTCATTTTGTCGTCACTTTTTTTTAATTTCCGAAACAGTTTGTTTTCTTGTGCCATATTGCTCACATATACAAGATACAAATAACTTTTGTTTAACTTCTAGTTCAACGTTGAATTAATTCTTTTTCGTTTGTCCATATTGTAATGCTAGGATAAAACGATGTGTTTGAGTGTATGTACTTAAAAATTGAAGCGTATCGAATGAGGTTATAAATTTGTTCACTTTGAGTAGAGAAAATAAACTTCTGTAAAGCTATATGAATCAGTGACCAACGTTGCAAACGTCAGTGCAACGATCAGTCTACAAGAGGATGGTGGTATTATGGCTTGAATTCGGGTACGAAAGATATGACTTGATTGTCATCTACAAAACATTGTTTACAACCAGTGACTCTTGAAATGTATAACACTAGAAAGGATGTTTTTAACAATTTTCACATTTGACCGAATATTGCGGCAGTTATATACAAAGTCAGGTATATCGAGGTTCTACTGTAGTATCAACATTCGAGTATGCGAAAAAACAGATTGTTACTTCAAAATGCTTACTACATTTTCCACGTACATTTTCTCGGTTGCATTATAATCTAGTATTGTGACGTTTCGGAACCTGATTTACTTATAAATATGTATATGTCTATCAATTTAATTAGTGAATAGTATCATTTAATTAAGTATAACGCAGAAATAAATAAACACCATACAATGAAAGTAATCATACATTATTAATCGCCCGGCATATCAGAATCAGACGCCCACTAATATATCTAGATATGTAAAGATCAAGGGTTGAAAAAATGTATGTTTATTCGATTGTTTTTGTACCCAGGGCGTGGGGTCAAATGCTTGAGTTAATAATTTACTCGTCGAGACAACTGTTAAGAAAATCTTTACACTGAAGCTCCCATGTCCTACAACTCGGAGCGGATATAGAATTTTATAAAAATATGATAATCTTCACAGGGGTTTAACGCTAAATAAATAGTTTATAATTTTCTCTTTTATTGGCCTCATGGTCTAAAAATATATATTTAATTCTCTCACCTATTGTGTAATATAAATTTATTTTTCATCTAAAATTAATTGAATACCCTTAAACCTCAAAAGCCATTTTACATGTACATATATAAATAATAATAAAAGTTTGCATACTTTTTCCTTAAAATATACATATTTAAAAAGTCAAGAACAACGTTAGATCGTACAATTATAAATGTCTCAAAACTATGTGATAATTTGAAGAATCACTAGGTTTTCTTCGTTATTTTTTTTAATATTCTACGTTTCAGAATCGTTTACGGGTTCACTCCTATTTTCTACAATAGTAAATATCAACACAAATTTTAATTCAATTTAATATTACATTTATAATCGAAAAATATGCATGCTTGCGATTTAAATAGCGTATTTTCTTTGTACGGACGTATTTGCACAAGACTTGAGGACATTTGGTTCGAAAAAATGCCGAGAATATAACCGACACCAATTTCAGTGTATGTATTATTTTTGCCTTTCAAAAATTTTTATTTTGTGTAATTTATTTGTGAATGAATTGAAGGATCTCTGGGATAGAGATATATCTAAACATATTTAAGATTATTTAATTTACACTTACAGAGAAATCTGTTTTATTTCGTATCGTATATTTTAAGAACGTTAATTGTTAATTTTGAACACTTCCATTGGTAGGTGGTTTTGTTTATGAGCATATTGCTGACGCTTCGTGCAATTTATATACCGAATTCAAGCGACAACTTGAATGTAATAAATGAATTCTCAGCACAAAGTTGTTTTCAATGTCTATAAATCTGTTTATTCATTTCACCAAATTGCTTTTACCAAATTTTTCTTTTTATGATTTTCGTTAACTTTAATACTGCTGTGTATTGTAATTTGCTGTGAATAAATAAATCTGATTTATTTCATATTTATTATTATAGCATGGAAGTTATAACAAACCGTATAAGTATACAATTTGTAGTTCATTTTTAACACACACTCTTATCACTGTTGATAGTAAAACTGTTGCTTATCTTGAATTGAATTCAATCAGTAAATACATCTTTTTAAAAAACCTAGGATTTCGCATCCGTTCTGACGCTGAGCTCCGCGAACAATTTAGCCGAAACATAGTGAATGTCTTGAGGGCAAGGAGACTCGGATAGGCGACTCATGTAAGGTGCGACGAATCTAGAACTCTCAAGAAGGTGTTTGTAGGAACTCCAGTAGACACTCGACCCGTCGGCCGCCCCAGAATGAGATGGGTGTCGTCAACGCGCGATATCAACACCGTAAATAATTTTTTTGACATTTGCCACAAATTTGTTTAAGTGGAATAGTTCACTTTGGAAATACACGCATTAAATTCATTTATTTACTTACATAACCGAAGTGGTTAAAAAAACAATAATATCAGGGACGTTACTCTTTTGAAATGAAATTTTGGTTTCCCACTAAGTGAAGACGTTTTTCTTTATTTAATCGTACTTTCGGAATACTTTTCCTTCACCAAGTGTTTAATTATTACATCATTTTTCAAAAACTTGCTGCGCTACGATGCTGTATGTATTTTAAAACGTAATACGTAATAAATTCTTGCTACTGATAACAAATAAAAGAATTAAAAGAAATCCGAAACATGTTTACATAAAATGCCAATTCGACTGTAATTATAATCGCCGATTTGTCATAAAGTCACATTGAATATATCGCTTCCTCAATTGCTTAAATACCCATTGTTCAGTTCGTATCGGCTATCAATCTGGTTACTTTCGTGTTGACATACGCCCAGTTGGCACCCACCTCCCCCGCCACTGCATTCGAATCACAAAATCCATCTCCAATCACTAACATGTTAACTGTTTTGTTTCCAATCACGAAAAGCAGTATAAATCACACGCACGTTCCAGAAAGTTTAATTTTTCATCCCCCTAAAGCTGGACATACAAATACGTATATTCAGATGCAATATTTTATTAACAACAACCAATTTAAATATTTTACCCCCGTATATACTCGCAGGTATGCGTGAGATATATTAAAACGTAAAATGAGACTCGCGAAACCTTGCCGTCAAGTGAAATAATGTATTATCGCGGAATGATTCCATCTGTGATATGTGTCCTCCATAAACCACGTATCGTTTTGTCTTACGTTATAGTGCTCTCCAGCCGTCCATGTTATACGATATAGGTATTCAGCTTGACACCCCCTCCCTCCTTTCAAAGGTTATGTTACTTTTCACATTAAATACGAATGAAATTTACAAGTCCACTTTTTGAGAGGGAAAAGTGTGAAAAGTGAAAAACGTATCAATAAATATTAACCCTCCCTCCCACTCAAGAGTGTTATGTGGTTTATGGATGATTCTTAATAAAAATATTCGCATGATGATCCGAAGTGCTTCATAAAAAATACTCGAATTAGGCGTATATTTCCAAATTGAACTTATTTCACTTATAACAAATTTGTGGTAAATGTCAAAAAATGTTTACGGTGTCGATATTACATATTTTTTTGTTATACCCATTTGTAGTGTTAAATACAAATTGCAATGTAGATAACAAAAATATCTAATATCAACACCGTAAATAGTTTTTTGGGCATTTGCCACAAATTTGTTGAAGTGGAATAAGTTCACTTTAGAAATACACCCCTCAAATTACCTTTTTTTTGAAAGAAGACTATAATCGTGAAAAAGTGCAACATCTTTTTAACGGAATTTCGGAAGTGTGCATGTTCCGCAATGTTACCAGTTAATTTTTTAAATACTAACGTAATTTTACTTACCTTTTCTACAAAATATAATACCTTTTTATTACATCGTAAAGTACATCCAACTCTGACTTCTGTCTTCTTTCTCACTTAAGATCCGCTCCGAAACATAATAACGAATGTACAATGAATTAAATGTGCTTTAAATATCATGTTCGATTAATAGTTATAAATTATCAACTCAAACATTTTTGCATTTATCTATTCTGTATAATATAATTTATATGTGTTGCTAAGTACGAGATCTAACCCGTTCTTCACGGATTTAAAAGCTAACAGTTGCCCACTCAACCACTGATAGTAAAGGGAGTATTTTCTACAACTTGCTACGTATTATCTTAAATAACCCATAGGTTTTTGTACTTTTACCTACAAAAACGCCGGTCCATTTGTAGGTATACATTATAAAAAATAAAAGATTTTTTCCGTTAAATATCACAAGGATGTGTTACATTAAATTATGCTTTACATAATCGAGTCTCTATTACAATGCGTAATCCTATTGATTCAACTGTATGTCATCAGTATTTTATGTAATATTGCATAAAATGCAAAATCCTTCGATGTATGCATTGCTAATGAAAGCTTTGTAGCTCCTGAGCTTTTGGCGCGTTGGTGGCATGGGCGTCGATGAATTAAGATTGATGGACGTCGATAGCGCCCTCGTTGATATATCAGCTGCTGAATGAATACACATTCGTTATGTTAAATTATTATTTCGCGCGCATTGCGAATACCGCCTGAGCCTTCGTACGAAACACGCTATTGACAATATTCTGAATTGAAAGCCAGTTATGCTCAATTTTAATATTTAGTACCTTTTAATATAATATATTGTTATGTATGTTGGATTATAATGAATCAAGATTGTTGTTGCAATGTTCGCCTGATTCGTTGTT
>JAPMAG010002641.1:0-10133 GCA_036584685.1 Rhyacophila sp. Rhy_31_5
GGAGTCCGCGCAAAATTGCTCCCCGTAAGATGCCGCAAATTTACTAAAAGCCTTACTCTAACTCTCGGCTACATTTTACAAAATTAGAATGATATTTTCTAGTAGCGTCATCTATTGCCAAAGAAACGATCAACAAACTTTCATCCAAGACGCAAACCGCCTTCTTGAATATTACCTAGTATTTTTTTTCATTTTTTTTTACTAGCGTCATCTGTTGCTGAAGAAACGACCAACAATTTTTTTCACCCAAGACGCAACCCGCCTTCTTGAATATTAGCTAGAATTTTTTTTCATTTCCATGGCTAAAGCATATTCATGTTCAATAAATTTAGTCATAAGGCTCAAAGTAGATAATATTTGGGGGTCAATGGGAGCAGAACCCTCTTTGCGAGGCGATCTCTCGATTTAGACAAAATGTGATTATATCGCTCTTTGTATCTAGACACTTCATTCCTTCCTTCACCGTAGTTGTACAGAATTTTGCAAAGAAACGTATGTATTTTTTATATATTTTCAAAAATACTTTGATGCAATTCATGTACTGAATCTTAAAGTTAAAATTTCGAATAATATAACTGTATCTGGGAGGGAAACTGCACACTATGTCAAAAATGGCACTCTTTCATTATGGCTGTTCAATGTCGTTTTGGTGTTGCTTCTCTTGAATTATATGTAATGAACTATTCCCGGCATAACTGAATTTTTAAAGAAGGTTTTTATTTAAGATACGAAGGTTAGTTAAGTAAATAAATTTTAATTAAAAAGCGTATTTATATAATTTTGTTACTTAAGATACGGGTTGATGAAAACTTGATACCGTACGGATTCGATAAAGACAACGGAAATCGTCCGTTTTTCACTTACGATCTTCTGCCAGGAACACGTCGATAATATAGTATACTATTCTTTTAATTATATTCTTTGCTAGTAAAGTGACAACCCAATTGAGTGCATGACTGGAAATAGCGTCGCAATATACTCGTATACTACAGTATGTTGATATTTCGATTTTGCCATTTTAGCATAGTGTAGATTACCTCCTAGGTACGAGGTAGATATTACTAACTTTTAATTTTGGGAAAAATATTTTTAAACTGCAATTAAGATAAAATTATTTTTAACTAAAAGTAAATTCAGTGCTATGCTAATATTTTTTCAATTAATATATAAATGAAATTTTATAATAGGTACGATGAAATATCGATGGTGATCTGACAATATGTTCTATCTTAAAAATAGATACTTTTCAGGGGAGACTTTAAGCAATATGTTGGCTTAATTATCAACATTAGACGTGAAGAAAAAACATGTTTTTTTTTTTATTTTCGTTTATTTATACAGAGAGAATAACATATTTTTAATAGAAATAAACGTTAAATACCAATATGTTTTTATATATGCTGTACAAAATAAAAATCTTTGACAATACTATAAATAAAATTTTTGCATATTTTAGTATTATATTATTTCTTTAGGAAGGGATTTTTCTGTACTATCAGGCAAAGTCAATTACATCAAATTTATATTTAAAAATGGAAAAATGTAAATAAAACTTATTACCAGACAACCATTAATATATAAATATTTAAAACGTTATTTATGTTCACTAAAGTGGCTTTCGTATATACGTATAAACACACCAACACAAATAAAAAAAAAACACAGACAAACGTATTCCATGTTGAATCATCCGGGATTTTCATGAAAATCTTAACCAAGTTACGTAATAACGGTTCGAGGCAGCGATTCTTGGACGGCCGCCCAGACTTCAACAAGTAGATAAATGGGAGCGCATGTCTTCTGAAAACCAGCTGCCTTAGAATATAGTCTGCAAGTGGTCAGCACCGGAAATTATCAGCCTACAGTACAGGCTAACTTGAATTGTTTTCAGGAACTTTGTTATTGAAATAAGCTGAGACTAGTTGAGTCATAGTATTAAATTTAAATTTATATATAGTTACTGAAAAAATAATAAATACATTCTTATGACTGCATTTATATACGAGTATATTATTAAACTATTGTTAGTAGGTAAAATAAAATTGATTTTGCATCTGAAGAATTGATACTAGTTTTTTTACTTTGTTGATTACAGGTATATTTGATTCTAAATAATTCTACTAAACTCATAAAGTGAAGTGATAAATGAGCGCATATATATACGCAGCAGTTATAGTGACATACGTACGTAATATTTTTAATGATAACATTTTTTTTAGTATATAATAGATTAGGCTTAAGATTTCTTTTTCATAACATTTCTCACATATTTTATTTTTAACTTATGTTTTATTAATAGCTTTTTTTTGTTTTAAGATTGTTAAAACTTTTAATGGTTCCATTCTAAAATTGTATTTGTATGTCAAAAAAATGTATAATTAGACGAATTAAACCCATTTTTCTTTCTTATAATCAGTTAAAAATATTGTGATATAAAAAACTGATCTTGAAATATTATAAAAGTAAATTTGTAAAATGTGTGTTAAGCTATGATGATTTCAATATAATGGTTAAAACAAAGAATTGAAAGTAGAGAAAATTAATTATTAAACTACTCTATGTACTCATAGAGTATGTTACTTTCATAATATTAGTTAAATCGAATAATAAAGAATTTTAATTCAAATTAAGAAAATTGAGCAAAAAAACAAAGAAGTTTTAAGAAAATAAACATACTAAAAAATATACGTAGTATGCTAATTCAGCACGTGTTAATATCATACATGATATTAAATATACAAGTACTAACATAATGAGAGTAAATTTTTGTTTTAATTTACATTTTGTTTGATTCAATATATTAAAATCCGGTATAGCGAGGTATTTTTATGTTATTATATACATGTACGAGTATAATAAAAAAATGTACACGTTTATAAAAAAAAGCGATAGTTAAAATGTTTAAAATATTAATAATTTTCTCTTTATCGTTGAATTTTTTATCACTTCTAAGTAAATTGCTATATGAAATGGAGTTTTTACTCATTTTATAAATAGATTTCAAAAAATATCGATGTGAAAAAACGAAATTTTATAAATACAGCATGTCAAACCATACATCATCAGTTAATACCTTTAAAAACTATAAAACTAATAACGTATCATTTTATTATTTATTTTAAGTTATCCCACTTTTCCAGTGATTTGAGAAATAATATTTTTACTTTTTTTAATAAAAATATATATTGTTAGGCTTAATTATATTTAAAATTTACGTTTTATCATCTATAAACCTCTCAAAATGACAAAAAACCATATTTTAAAATGCAACATTTTACACATTCCTTGATTTTTATAGGATACGAGTATATTATATTTATTGTGAATACTATTATCGACAGACACATTTTTTTCAAATACTTTCGATGTTTAATACTTTTTCATATAATTAAATAGATATTTGTCAAAAGTTTATAAACTATAAAGTTAAAAAAAATCAATAACAAAGGCAATACATTAGTACATATTATAGTATGGTATTGTACAGAACAAAAATAAGCAAACAAGAGTACTTTATATTGCAGATTGATTGTAGTGGTCATACATTAAACATGCACTGGATGGTTTGTATTAGACAAACATTTTCAAATAACTGTGCTTGAGAGGTAAATTAAATGTTGCTTACTGTAAAAACTGTTGTTTTTTTTCAAATTATATTAAGTTTCAGGAATTCTACAATTTAAAAATTAAATGAGTGCTGATTTTATTTTTTAGTATAATACCACTAACAAATCAATGAAATAAATACGAAAAATGTTGTTTTATTTACGAGTAATTGAGAGAATCAACAGCAAAAGTTTAAAAAAAACGACTTTTTAATCTTTGAATGTAAAATCAAAGAGCTTACAATTTTGCAGTTTGTGAGCTAATATTTCAGTAGGAAATTTGTGTGCATTATATATTTTATATTTAATTAAATTTTAATGTTTATTATCAGTTATTCAGGTTTTTTTAATACCGCATTTATGGTAGAAAGCTAACTTTGTTCTTACCCCCTCATTTTTGTAAAATTTTTGCTAAAGATAATACAAATGAACATTAGGATGTTTTTGAATAAATAAACACTCCAGTGCAAAGGTATGTAAACAACAGTGCAAAAAATCTTTTCTTCAACTTTGGTTAGTTTGGCTTGTCCGGTGTAATAATATGATCCACGAAACAAACGCCCATTTCGTCGCCATACATTGTTCTTTTTAGTTATTTCTGGCCATTGTATTTTCAACTCTCTGCACGATTTCGGTCGATTATAAAGTTAAGTATAGTTTTCTTTTACTGAGATAACTTTGTTATACGAGTTACACTTGGCGGGCATACGAATGAAAGACTTGGCAAGGGGATGGAAAAATAGAGATAGGCTCAGTATCTCATTTAAAAATCGTTCCATTTATGATGTTTTTGTGAATATATTTGATGACAAAATATCACGTTAAATATTGATAAATATATTTTACACACGTAAACGTACTACATGTTACTATATTAATTTATAATTTCTATATTTTAATAATGTATTGGTATATATAAATAAAACATCAACCAACATATTAAAAACAAAAAAATGTCATCAATTTTAAGTAAAGCCATTATTTTGAAATAAAAAACAATAATTATGAGCTGTAACAAATGGAAAAGCCAATAATTTAAAAAAAAATATAGTGTTTATAAATCTGTACAATTATTTCAACATGATTTTTTCGTTCTTCATATTAATAAATTAATGAATTATAAAAGAGTGTGACTATTTTTTATAAGAATATTGACCCTGTTTAGGTAAAAGGGTGTAACTCTCAGATTTTTACAAAGTGCTTTTATTTGAAATTCACAATGTACACAACTAAATACACGTTCTATCAAAGGAATTAAGCCAAAAATACCGAATTATTATCGAAATTCAGTTTAAGATTTTGACAAAAAAACGACCTACTAAAATTGTTTAGAAAGAAAAAAAGCAATAAACATCAATTTTAATAATTTTTCTTTAACATTTTTTTAAAATATCAGATCAGGAAAATGAAACATCAATTTATTTGTCAACATGCACTTCTAGTTTGTGTTAATGTGACTTTGACTAAAAAACATTGAAACACGTTTTAGTAAAATTTATTCCGTGAGGGTTACTCATTTTTACCTAATCACGGCCAATATTATGTTTTTAATAATACTGAAATGTTGTATCATTACGTTTGCTATTATTTTTGATCCAATTTTCATCAAATATGTCATGCTCAATTAATTTTTATTTGTTGTCAACGTCTTCCAATTGAATAAGTGTTAAGCAAATTGTATTCAATGATTGTTATTTACATATTATTAAGTAAAATTCTAAAAATAGTAATTTGTTAATTGATTTTGTTTTTTTTTAGTAGCCTTTATTTTCAATCATCATATCTGTACAAGAGAAAAATGAAGTCCAGTATTTAAAAAAAATAGTTAAGAAGACAATATATTGACAGTTATTATATTCTTACTGGTCACTCACGTTAGGTCAGTTGATAGCGAGTTTGCTTAGCATGCGGGAATCGCGGGTTGAAAACCTGTAGCAGGTTACAATTTTTTCAAGTGTTTGTTCATTGGTATTACTAGTAAAAAATAACTATTAAGAAAATCTTCACACAGTGAAAATCCCATATGTTTCATATCGGAGCGTATATAGAATTAGAAAAAAAAATCTTTCTACAAGAGAAATAGAAATCTCACCTTAAAAGAATCGAGGGTTTTGAAAATAAATGGCGCAACAATAACTGAAAACGAAAAATAAATATGTATTTTTTGACTCTCCCAAACAATTCATGTCTGTAATCCCTTGGTATTTATATTTTTTAGGTATTGTTTCAACTGTTGATTTTTGTTTTATAACCATTATTTTATTATACCTTGTTGTAAATGCATTAAATTAACCAGTCGATACCTTTAAGCGAAATTAGTTGTTTTCATTTGCCGTGCCCTAAACGCCATTCGTACAAATAGCGCAAACCTACTCGCTCTACTTGCTCGACTTTGACGTTATTTTTCTGAAAACGCAAATTTCAAATATATTAATTAAAAGCACATCACCTAGTGACATTTTTAATAAACATAGTTTTTAGTCCGTTGTTTTCTTATATTTTTGGCAAAAAAAAATGTTATAATACCTTCCATCTATTGCTAAAAACAGCGTATGTCATCAGCAAACAATTGACCAAAATGCTTTTGCAGGAATGTCGAAGAGATATAAATAAATTTAATTATTGTGTTGTTCCGCATAAAATATTACAAGCACGTGCAACTATTTACCCATAAAATACTTATTATGTGAAGCGCCTAATTATAAAAAGTGATATAAAACATTTTATCGACCTCGAGAAAAAAATACGTGCACATTTTACGCACAATTTTACATTATTTGTAAGAATTTTATGCTCCAAAACCCAATGTGTGCTTATGAAAAAAATAAAAAACAAAATGTTCATGCATTGGATTTCAAATCATATTGATTCTATTCGCATTTAAATATGTATTTAATTTTAATATGTATCAGCTAATAAAGGCCATTATTTTGTTCTAATTTAAATATTAAATACGATAATAATGAAGAATCTCAACCTCTTCAAAAGTGAGTTTTTAATTACGGTTGCGCAGTAGGGTTAAAGTTTTTTTATTAATCTAGCTTTATTTTATTGAATTTTATTAAATATGCGAAAAACTATTGTTGTATAATGTTTATTTGATATATAAATAATGTATAAGATTGCTCCGTGTTTGACGCACATAAACATTTATATTTCTTTAAAAAAAATTTTGAGCGAACGCATATGCATTTATACTCGTAAATAGGTTAACAAAAAACAAAATTTGCTCTTGAAACATAAAAACATTGTTTACCGAAAATATTGAAATGTTCAAATATTGCTTTTTGTAACTAAACGTTTCAATTTTCTATAAGTTATGTGAAAAGTGAACATTCCAATGATTTATGAACAATTTCATTGTGTTTTTTACATTTATTGCAAAATTGCAGTCCGATCATTTAGTAAGTTTTTTTGTATTAAAAATCTTTATTTATATTTTTGTCATATTTTATTTTTTGCTAAAATATTTCTGGCCGGCTGTGTACATTTAAATACACGGATTAAAACGATATTGCAGTAAAAAAATAGTTTTATAAAATTAAGCTGTTATACTCATAAAAAATATATGGGAATATTTATTTCACATAAACACAAAGCCGGGTATTTATTTTATATAAAAAAACATCCTGTTTGTAAGATAGTCTCTGGCAATATCGCGAACTACGCGACTTAATATTTTTAGACGTTTAACTTACAGAGATTTTTCTCAGAGCTTAATTAGCAAAGTTGAATCGCGAAGCTTTCCGGATGTTTGCGGAGAATTTTATTCGCAGCGTTTACGTTGAAGTAGGGCTCTAAATTCTTTATTTAAATTTTTGAAAAGCCCATAGCCAATACACACCATTAATTTCATTTTTCAGACTCGAACAAACTTTGACTAAGAAAATATGTTAATCTCATCTAGTATTTTCATTTGAATCGGTGAATAGCGGATTATATTTTATTCAATTTTTCAATCATTATAAAACGCTTAGCATTGAATATATAATATTGTTATATATAGAATTTTTTTCAGTTGAAGATAAATTTGAGGCATTTTTGTTTTATACAAGATTTTACGGTTGCTTCGATAAAAAAATGAATGCAAAATATTCTTTTTTTTAATCATATTTGCTCATAAATAGTACATATGGATCTTTGAAATGTAAAAATTGTGTTGACAGTTTTTTTTAAGATTGAAAATTGTCAATTATTTGTGAAACTCAAAATTGGTATATTATCTAGTTTCAAATAAACAGAAAATATTCTTTACAATTTTTGCCAGCTATGAAATTCAAGCTCAAAATCCTTAGCTCGAGAGTATATTGCAATGTTCACTCACTATTTTAAAAGAACAAATACGTTAAATAATACTTTATTATATAATTAAAAATAATGATTCATTAAGGTCTACTATTATGTAAACAACCATTCACTAGGCTTATTTGTATTTAACTATCTCCCTCTAGTCGTCTACATTCGATATTTTTACAAATCTTGTAACGCTTTCATCTCTTTTTTGTGCAGCCGAAATTCTAAATGACTTCTAGATTTTTTTTAATAAATAGCATCAAAAGAGTTATAGTATCAAGAATAAATGTCAATACACGAAGAACAAACTTATTATACTTATTTATACGTAATATATTTTGTAAATTCAAAACCAGTTTCGTCTTTTACAACATTTTTAATTGACAAAACTATGAAAACAAACACGAGTACATATACAGTGTAAATATTTTAATTTGATAGCTTTCTTCCGACAATTGAAGTTTGGTCAAATTTATAATCATTATATTTTAGCTGTGTATCGTTAATGTCTTGAACATAAAAAAAAATGTACCTAAAGTCTGGGTAAAAAAAAATCACTGTGTCGTAAAATATGATTCGTATTCTGATTAACGTCTATTTTAACAATTTAATATTAAAGAGTATGAAAAATTAAATTTGTATAAAATAAATTATTAAAAGATCGATAAGAGAAATTTCTTTTTAGTCTCAACGTGAAAGTGGTGAAGAGCGATTCATAATTAGTTTTTTAATTGTAGAATAACAAAAAAAATAAAAATATGTTTTTATATTAACTTTGCATAATAAATACAATATAAATAATACAGACTGACGTAACGAATTTTCCTTGTTTACGTAAGTATTTGTGTTCAACAGAAATACCTTTATTTCAGTCATTTAATTGAAACAATTCGAATTAGATTATTCCGGTTTTTGAGTACAGGCTCAAATAATGTTTTTTGTTTCATTTAAAATATGACCATAAATACTAAAACGCTAAATGTTCACCATAGAGAAAATAAGACATTTAACGGTCAACTTATTGTCTCGCGTATCAAACACGCACATGCTTATTTATATTATTCATTTGTTTTTTTTTCAAGTTGAACTATTATTAAGACGCATAAAAGTAATTTCATCAACTTTGAATTAGTAGACCGTTGACTTGAAAATTCTAGATTGATCTTTTAATCCCAAAGTTGGCATATATCACATATACATGTTATCTGGATACTTTGACGCAAGATATACGTATATAATTTTATGAGAATATAAATAAATTTACTTTTCTGTTGATCAAAAAGGTAAAACAAGTTTATTTAGGGTAAATAATTCATTAAAAAATTCAAGTAAATCTATAAAATGTTATATTAGAACATTGTACATTCAATAAAGGAGAAATTGAGGGGTGTATTTCTAAAGTGAACTTATTTCACTTCAACAAATTTGTGGCAGGTGCCAAAATTTTTATATGGTGTCGATATTAAATATTTTTTGTTATCTCTACTGCAAAATTTATTTTATACTACAAATGGATATAACAAAAAAGTATGTAACATCGACACAGTAAACAGTTTTTTGATATTTGCCACAAATTTGTTGAAGTTGAGTTCACTTTGGAAATACACGCCTCAATTGTAATTCTTATTCTATATAATACGAGAAATTAACAATATTGAAATATTAACACAAGATAAATAAAATCGCCCTCATAGGTGAGTGAATAGTGCATCCAACTCACGAGCCGAGAGTTTAGAGCTCGAATTTCATAGCTGGCAAAAATCGGATATGTTTTTTCACATGCATTTGAAACCAGGACATGGACTAAATTAGTTGAGCTAATAATTGACAATTATTACTCGTAAAAAAATTTCGAAACAACCTTCACATTGTAAAGATCCATAAGCTTTGTTTTAGAGTGGATATGGTTAAAAAAAGAAATAAACTAATATTTACATTCTGCCGTTGTGATTATTTCAGTTAAATAAGTTTTTTTAAATAATTTGAATTAATATTTTTGAATAAATACATATTTTTTTGTTTCAAGTATTTTAATAAAAAAATGTAACAACGTGATTTTAGCTGTGACTGGTTACTATTTCAAATATTTGAATTTCTCGACATCTATCTGAAAGATTTTTTTACTTAAATATACAACAAATAGTTTTCAACAAATTATTAAAGTATGCGTTAAAAACATATATACTAAAAAAATCTCAAAATCTATATCTTTGAAATATAAATTTTTAATAGATC
>JAPMAG010002643.1:0-10942 GCA_036584685.1 Rhyacophila sp. Rhy_31_5
GGTGTCCATATGCTCCAACTAAGGGGCGTGACATGGATTAAGAAGAAGAAGATAAATTATTTTACATTACTCACAATTCGTACGAGCATGCATTTAAATATATTGGAGCGGTCGGCGACCTATGTGCACCGAGTTGCCAATAAAAAATAATTTCTTTATCATAGTGAGTTTTTGTAAACTAAGCTGTACATAGAAAGTGAATTAATTTCATATAAGAAAATAAGGCTTCCAGCGTGATTTTTTTCAAAGGAGCCAACAACTATTGAATTCGTTAAACGAACTAACCTTTTCGATTAAGTAATTATTCGTATGTATGCAATTTTAAAGTTTCATCATAACGTACGATAGGTGACTTGTCACTCCGTTTGAATCAAATCGGAATGGGATTATAAAAAATGTTTTATTTCAGTACGTATTCTGGAACTACTTCTGCGTCAAGTCATTTTCGGCAATGAGTGCAGTGACGTTGCTTCGTACATCAAATATTAAATGTTTGAATAACTAATGCCAGCCGGACGGCTGATAGAATAATAATTCATTTCAACACTTCAGCATAATATTCCGTATTGCAGATTGCTTGATTTTCAGAGAAAGTATCTTGAAATATTGCGTGCGTTCCCTTTCGCCAGCTATGAAGCGGCATAAAGATAAGAATGCTTAAATAGTCTTGATTTCTTGTAATTTATTGGTAGGCAATTATTTTTATAAACGAATAATGGAAATACGCGAAACGCGCCGGTAACATAATAATCTTCTATAATATTATAGCAAGTTAACAAAATGGAGTAACAAAGTATTGTTGAAATTAGTAGACAAACGGGTTTCTTATGCACGGAAAGGTCGTTATGTTTACTGTTTTTTGTGCCGTTAAAAATAGTTTTTGTAAAATGACATGAATATTATTGGTTTTATTAGTAGAATCTATATGTTTGATTTACTCTAATGACGAGACACGGAAGTCTTGGATGTTTCATTATCATACTAAAAAATCAGCCAATTTTGATTGATATCTCGATATGTAAGGACGTGTCGTATTTTAATTCACCATCGATGTTTTTTTTCCATTAAATTCCTTGTGCCCTGGGTTTCATTAAATCTCTTGGTATCTAACCGTGGCTGTTGAAGCAAAATTTTTCCTACTTTTTTTAATTTTTTTAATTTTCGGATCATTATTGCTTTTTATGAATTCATCCACCACTTTCATTCCCCATCATAACAGCGTTTCTCATGAGTATAATTGGAAGTCATTGTTTGCCCAGTGTTTCACACATAGTCTATAATATCTGTATCCGAGAATCATACGGATGCCAGTCCAAAATTTGAAGAAACAAGTTAATGAAGAACATTTATAATGCGTGTTTATTAGTCGCAGAAAGATGAAAGTCCTACTACCAAAGAATCAAAGAATCTCTAAAAGTACGAGTAAAGTAAAATTGTTTTTTGCCTGTTCTAGATATTTCATGTCTTGCACCTGCATCTGTGCGCTTCTCAGGTACTGATTATGTTCCTTTATTTTTCTACACTATTCGTAAAGTAAAGTAAAGTAATGAATGAATGAATTAAATGAATTGAATGAAAAAATAACAGACGGATGTGTCGCGCGAAATGTTCAACAAAAATAGCACCGCCCGTGGACAGAGTCGTTCGCATCCTGTCGATTCGTCACCGTTATTCTTCATCGGGTCATCGCTAAACGATTGCTCCCCGGGATGGTCGCCTCTTCCAGGCCGATGGCCCGTTAGCGAAACTGTCCCGCCAAACCGGTTCACCCTCTTTCCTCGGAGAGAGCTCGTACTATCATAATAATAGCGGTGTATTTCGATTGTTGTATAAGTTAGCGCGGCCGAACTACCGCATTCCCGCTCGATTTGGGGCTGAGACGCCTCAACAAAGATTTTTTGATTCCTGCAATTTATTGTTGTACTTTCTTAGGCGCTACCAACTGTGAGATTTTGTTTCAGTTATTACTTTTGCCGTACCGATATTGGTTAAAGAAATTCTCAGTGCATGTGTATAATACAATGACACCCCCTTTATCGGAATTGTTTTCCATTTGCTAGCTTTCTACCCATTTCTACCAATATAAAAACATATAAAATGAATGCTTTCTGGCAATTCTAACAAACTACGGTCGCAGGCCAAGAGCAGCATGTGATCACCATGAACGGCTCGGCACGTCGACTGACGTTGCTGCCTTTCTTTTTAAATAATCAGAAACATCAGTCTTTTAATTAAACAACATAATAAAATATATACAATATTTCTATTAACTAAATATGAAACAATCACTGATATATACAAACGTAATAATTTCTGATATTTTTATAACTGTTTTTTTTTTGAGAAAAATTATGGCGCATGTTGCGGTTTTGTGTAACAGTTAATGTGGCCATTGAGCCAAAAAGTTTGAATACATCTGTTCTAAGTGATAAATAATTCTAATGTCTAATAATATATCAAGTAATCTATCTTTGTCTCTTGGTTATTATTCATGTTATGTATTCATATTTGCTTGCAGTCCATAATGGGTGGAGCAGTTGTGTATTTTTTTTGTTTCCTAGCGTTTACCGGCATGGTCAATACATAGCTTTAATAAATTGTTGAAGAGTCAGTCGCTATGAACAAAGGATCGAATGTGTTATTTTTCTTACGACCATGGAAACGTCATAATAGGTGGTTTCGTGCATGAGGCAAAAACGTGACGTTGTTTATATATGAGTGTGCACACGAGAATTTCCTCTGAGCATTGTGCAAAACGCGAATGAAATCGGTATTGGCGAATTCGAGGCGAACGGCAAGGCAGAATCGCCTTCGGGCCAAACAGGAAACGCTAGAAATGTGTAGCGTTGCGTTGCATCCATCGTGAGCCATTCGTACCCATACCAACGCCGGCTGGCCGCCTCGCGAAGCAAAAGCAAGCAGCACAAGTAGGAACCGATCTCAATGTGTGAGTGACCTCCGTCCGCGTTTGGAGGTCTCCCAGTGTCCCCCGCGCCGCCCCCTCGTCTTACGCTCTGCACGCGACGTTGTATTTTTTTTTCATATGCCTACGAGTCCAACAAGGAAGTCTACTTTATTTCACTTGGACAGGTGCGGTATACCGCTGAAAATGGCCAGAGGAAAAAATCATTTTTTCCCTTCGTAATCACAATCATTGACACATTCGTATAGAAAAATTCCACCTTTGATATCGTAAACATTGGTGAATTATATATTTTCATCATATTTTTTACAGAATATACTCACCACAACTCAGTCGGTATAGTAATAAAAGAGCCGCCTATATCGAACCGATTCCGACTTTTTAAAAGACTTTTTTTCTGCTTTAATCAATTGATAATGCCATGTTTACTTATAAAGACTGAGCGAGACTAACTTTACACAGATCAAGTCGGTTTGGAAACGTTCTCTCGTTCTCCAACGGTAAAATCATTTCGAGCATATGCGTTAACACCATAAACTGGATATAGGGTAAAATAGGAATCTATAACAAACTGTAACGCCGAGACGAATCTGGTGGATTTTATAACGAATTCGCATACTCCCGGCTTCGCAATCCACATCTACTATAATAGAAATGCTCAAAATCCATACATTTTTACAATGATAAACAAGCATACTTCCTAGGGCGAATAGATTTTTTGGGATGTAATTAAAATTGTAGGATATCTGTCAATATTTTTTTAGAATACGTTATTAATTGAATATTTCCTACTGTCATCGACATGACTGATATAATTTATATCCACTATTGACCTTTAAATTTAATCTTTCGATGTCCCACAATACTAGTATTTTGTTGGAATGTTCTGCGAATGTATTTGTTTAATTAACGAAAACATTGAGTGGCCTTCTATTAACTTTGTTTCCTACTTATAATAGCAAAATTCATACTAATAACATTGCCTTTGACCGGATTTCGGTATCGTTACGCATTGTATCATTAAGTGGATATCTGCTGGGTAGTTTCATTTCAATACGGAAGTCAACGCAACATGAAGGCTCCGGAAGCTTTATATGACGCATGTATTTGAGGACTTACCTGCGTATGAGGAACAAACAGGTATTACATGTTTTGAATTAATACGATGTCACACTATTTCATCATGGCCATTGTTTAATGATAATTTTCTCACCAATAAGCTGTGTCTATCTGTTTTATACGGCACGCATCTTTAAATGGAAGATTTTTTCAATCGTATTTGATCTTTTGCTAAATGCGATGTTACATGTCCTTGATTTTGAATGAATTTAATTGTAGTAATTTTCTTATGCTTATATTAATTTCTTCCTGTGAAGTAAACGTAATCGAAAATATAATTAGTTTATCGACCCAGTAATGTTCGCGCGATAATAAAGCGTGCACGCCTATCGAGCGGGGATTTCGGGTTCAAGTCCCGGGCTGGTTGCAAACTTTTTCAAATGTTTCAAACTTGTTCAAATGGCAACGTGTTCAACTTTCTTATGAACGCTGTTCGTGTCCACGGCGCAAAACATTCGAAGCCTTGTTTACAGAGTGCAAATTAATACCAGGTATCCGATATCGTTATTGAAAAAGCGTCTGCCGTGTATATAATAAATATATCTATCCTTCGGCACGATTGTGTTGACATTTTAGTCGCGAATCAACAACAATGTTTCCTCTTATCACGCGCTTGCGAGGACGACCGCACTGCTGGCGGGCGAGCCTGCGTCGCATCGCCGCTCTGCGCGAACGAAGACGTTCTCGTACACGATGTAAGAATGTGGTCCGTCTCCTCTCACCCGTTGCTTTGCCGTATATGTATTTATATAATTTGTGGTATCTACGCAAGTGAAGCAATGCAGCGCAGTGACTCAAATTAATGTTCCAAAATTAATTTCTTCATCATTAAGTCTAATTATTTTTTTCTATTGTTTACTCTATCGAACCGTTATGGAATTTTATCTGGCCGGAAAACTCTTCTTTTATCATTTATACACACGTAAGTGCACTGTATCTGACAATGCTTTCAGAACAAATATGTAGTAGCACACATTTTTTCACAATGTTTTGGAGTACTAAATATATTGATAGTACTATTGATAATTAGTGGTCATTTATTTTAAATTAAATATCGACTGATTTCTTTATATTTATTTAAGTCACACGTATACTGGTATGTAAATATCGGAAGATTAATTAATACTAAGTTACAAATGAAACTATTTAATGTCGACCGTGTTTAGGTAAAATGGAGTAACCCTTATGAAACAAATTTTACAGGCGGCACACAATACGTGTTTTAATGATTTTCAGTCAGTCACATTAACACAAACTTGGCCAACCAATAAATTGGCGTTTCAATTTACTGATGTAATAATTAATTAAGAAAGTGGTTAAAGAAACATCTTTAAAATTGACGTTTAATGTTTTTTTTTCTTTCCATGCAAACTTAGTAGATCGTTTTATTCACAATGTTAAGTGAATTTAGATAATAATTCGGCATTTTTGGCTTAATTCCTTTTGACAGAACGTGTATTTAGTGGTGTACATTGTGATTCTCAAATACCCACACCTTTTACCTAAACAGGGTCGATATGTATATAACATTAGAATTTCTAGCCGCTTCATTATAATAAACTATTTGCTTTTTAGGGATTTGGTAATAAGTCAATTTACATTGATTATTTGATTTTCGTTGCATTACAACTTCATGATTGCCGTGGCTAAAGGTCATACTTAAACAGATTTAGTTATCGAAATTGCGTCTTATCGAATAAGACCGCGTCGTTTGTCCTCTTGCGTAAATGTTTGTCAGGCACATTTTGAAAATAACTTTCGATAGACGTTTTGAATCTCACGAGAACCAGCTGAAGTGCAATGGATGCCAATTTATTTCAGTCATTGTTATTATTTTTTTTATTAGTGGGTTATCTCGAATTCCGAAGATTTCTATATCGGAATGTCGGATGCGACGATCGAGAATTTCGCTCTGCTTTACGTTAACATTATGGTAACGATGTTTATTCGACTGGATCGATTTCATTATTCTCGCTTATTGGTCTGCTGATAATATCATTTCGCTTGTATTATGCCATGCTTTATATTGTCTTGAGAATTCGCAAAAATATTGAAAAATATTTTTTAAAACATTACACCAAATTCATTTTTGATGCTCCTTTGCGTCGGAAAATTGACGGAAACTATTTTTTTCAATAGAAGTGGTTCTTCCTTCTGATAACTAAACTTGCCTATTTACACGTCTTCAGTTTATGGTATATGGTTTTAAAATTGAAGGATATTATTAATGTCACATTTATTTGTTCATTATAATTTTGTTTACATAATTATATTATACGAGAAGATGAATAAGCATGCTTTACCTAAGTACCTATCTAGTCAATCGCTTTGTTACATTTAGAACGAAAAGTTTAAATGGCTGAGGTATTATTACTATGAAAGTGAAAAGAGTACACGCATTCATATTTACCGATCATTTTGTAAGAAAAGTATTTAACAAACAATAAAATTGATGTTTTCGTACTGAGTTTAATTAGGATGAAATTCACTTTGGTTTAAAATAGGCCGTGTCTGCCTACATTCTGAGTACTAAAGTAGTAACATTTTATGGAATTATCGACTTCCCATGGCGGGTTGCATCGTAAGATTAACATTCTCGTCTGATCTATATCTACTGTGGGGATTATCAATGCGATGCGGATTTGATACGACAATCATCTTACGAGCCTTGACGCTAGCGGATTTTGATGGCGAACTCTTACCTTCCGAAGAGCGGCTATCGAGGCCAAATGAAATAGAATTTGTTCATCCATCGCGCGCGGGAAGTTTCTCCCTCTCGCTCCCTCCCGCGGCATCTCCCTGCGCTCCGTCACTGTCGAACCTGTCAGGTGTAACGGGCGCTTTTTCCCGTTAGTCGCGGAGGAGTTTGACTTGACTCTGCCTCTATAGATAATCATATTGCCGCTCGACCATTCGGCCGACCCCGATTCGTGTGCCCGTTCGATCGATCGAGTGCGATCGTTGATATTCGTTCGCCAATAAATACTTCACTTTCTTTTTTTTTTGTTGATTTGTATCGTTATCAGCGTCACAGACAGCCGGCCCACAGGTGACGTGACATGCGTTTTACTTTCAGAATATTGTCCGTTCGCCAATCGGTTCGATTGACAGCTTAATTGCATATTTTGTGTCCTGTACACTGCGTATCCACCTGTGCCAGTTTAGTATATCATTTGTGTTATCGAAGAGTAATTTGCAAAATAATTGGTCTCTCATGTTAACGCATATCCATATACTAACATATCAAATTATATACGACATATGATGCCATGCTAAAACGGATTGAATGTTGATACTTTTTTCATTGTGTGACTCCGTTCACTACGTATTTTTTAAATGTATGGAAATATTTTGTGTCATGTTTGTCACGAATGCACCACCATTTATTTAGTAAGTAAACGATTCGTTCGTCACGACCCTGTTTGGACATCTTTCATTATTACGTTTAATTTTATCTACTCAATGTTTTCGGCGAAAATTATTTCCACTCGTTACTTCTTTCAACCGATATCGGTTTAAGGTGTATTACAAAAGATGGTTTCTGAAATATGTAGCCAATAGAATTGTCGTATTGTTTCAATATTTTATTTGAGCGTATAATTTGCAAACATTTATTATTCAATTAAAAAGATTTTTGTTTCAAATATCATGCAAAAAATAATTGAAGAGTTCATGTTTGTGATGGGTCTACCGAGGAAGAAGCTCCAAATACATTGAAGGAACGAGAGCGAAGGGATTGCCTCTTTCAATTGGTGCGTTTTATTTTTAGCGACTTGACTTCAACATAAATCTGTGAAAACTACCATTCCAAAATAATATAATACTACAAACTATCGTATTCTCATAGTCTGATATTATGTACAACAGTTTTTTTTTTTACATTTTGCCACAAATTATGTTTGTAGGAAATCGCTGGACACAATCTTAAACGAATCCAAACATTTTAATACAGTAATAAATATGCTTCAATATCAGAATAAAACCCGGCATGGCTACATAAAATATATCACGCAAAAATATCTTATTTTCATAGCCTTTTGTTAGTATGTAGAATTTTCAGACTTTTGCTGCATGTTATGTTCTCGGGAATAAACCTCGTTTGCAGATTCATTAGGTCGAAGCTACACGTAAATGATGAAATAATGGATTTTTTTTGTAATAATTTTCTTAGTAAAATGAGAAACGAGTACTTCAAGCTGCAGTGTTTATGGAATCGTTTGAGATAGTCATTATCATTTTGATAGCCATTTAAATATGTTTACCTAGTTGAGGCTTCAGTAGGTTAACTGCATAGTTGCATACTAATATCGTAACATGGTAAACAACGATTTATTAATATCTTCGAGAATTCAACGTTTAGTTTCAGCATTATTTCTTTATATATTTGCAAATAAAACTTCTCGATTTCGGGAATCGGCTGGACTGAACGAATAAATCTTTCATTTTTTTTTAAATTTCTGATGTTAAATAGGACAGAAGGCACAGTCTATGGAGAGACAAGCTGTTTTTTTTAGTGCGGAATTCAAAGCAAACCTACATTGTGCGGCCTATTGAAAATGGTGATTTTAAATCGACAAAAACACACCATTCGCAAAACGTATGACAGCTGTTTAAACAGCTGTTTTATCGGTCGTCGGCTATTTTACAAGAATACGCGAAGTTGACATGAAATAGCGTGCCCTCCTAAAACATCCGCTGCGGGATTGGTGCCCTCGCTGGCAGGTGTAGATTTTCACCCCTGTGTGTTAGTGCCACTGCTGCAATGCATTGAACTCTTGCGGGCCTTTGCCTTTTCTTGGCTATTAGGTAGGGAACATGTTTGCATTCAGCTGACTGCTATTTTCAGGTGCAACTGCGCTTTATGAACAATTATTTTTTTACGTCATTTTACGCAGGTGCCCACAAGACGATTCTAAATCGTTTATTGCATGAAACTCATTTTCTTAGCCGATGAAATATTGTAATACATCGCAATTATTGGTGTGTACCATAAAACATATTTGTACACTTATTCCGCCTGTTTCAAGAAACGCTTTTTAGAAGTATATATCACGTGCTTTTATTTAATAGCTTCATTCAAAGCTGCTATTTTTCAACTATGTTATTTTTAATCGGTGGTAAATTTCCCACAAATCAGTGTTGTAAGTTATAGTAATATTGAGTATGTTTAGCATGTGTAGATTATTTTTATAATACATACTCGTATAATTTAAGAAGACGACTTTTGTGCAATTCTAATATTTTTACAGCCCCACGAAGTTCGCTATCATAGGATTTAACATGTATTTTGTAGTAAGCTTAGTAACTATCTGTTGTATGTACTCGTATATATCTGTTTTATAAATATTCCAGCTGTAAAAGTCATCATTATTCATATATATGTTAGACCTTATTCAAAGCAACGAAGAGTAGTTGTTACCTGTATTCTAAGTAATCGATTTTGCAAACCATATATACATTGTAAAACTATTCTGTGTATATCTCGTGTCATAAAACAGTTGAACCTTTTTAATGGACATCTTAGTTTTAAGATACATTTTTTTATTCATTTCTTTATGGACCGAACTTCTGAAATATTTAATGATCGTAGGTTTATGTTATTCATCCATACTACTCGTTTAATGGGTAGTTCCTTCTAAAAGATCGACCTTTTTATGTTTGCTGTTTTGAGCACTCATTGATCCTGAATAACACTTACATTTATAGGACGCAACAGTATTATGTAGTTTCTCGATAGTTTCATCCTACGTTATAGAGCCACGTAGTGTTTTATGAAAAAAAAAAGAGTGACGCAACACATTGCACGATTCCTGTTATCAAAATTACTGATAAAAACGTGGCCTTGTGTGTTTCTTGGCTTATCTACGTCACTTGTGCTTCAATTTTCGATAAATTACGAATAATTATGAAGTGTGATATGTATTGCTGAGCTGTTTTATATTGTATCACGTATTTATTTATTCATAAATAACATTCTTTTTTGTTTGTTTTAGGTACGTTCCTGAATTGGATAAACTAAACTATGCAGGGAAATAATCGGGTAAGACACATTGCTACTTTGGTCGTAAAAAAATGTATCAATAGTGAAGAGAGAATTATTAACATATAATACAATGCGTAGCTGTTCATATAATTAATATTTTTGTTTGAATTGTGTTGTTGCGTATAATGTATACCGTATTGCATACGACCACCAAACTAAACACATGCTTTTTTTAGAAGTACGGCAAGACCAGCATCGGCGGTCCTACGAATGCACCTGCATAAGGTCTTTCTTTAGCCGACTTCCAGACCGTCGGAATCCGGTTGAGACCGAACCGTATTTAAAGTTGTGAAAGGGGGACTGTTCTATTTGATGGACAATATAATAATTCGATGGCTTAAAGTCAAATAACGTTATTTACAAAAATGCATTTTTTAAACTTGTGATAATGTTATTTTAAGTTATTGGGTACATAATAGTCAAACAACGGTATTTCAATCTTTTCTAGTTTCGTACATAAAAATACTGTATAAGCTGTTAGCGTTCTTGTCACAAGAAAAATCAAATTATCAAACGACAAAAAATTATAACATTTGAACGTTAAGTCTTAAATAAACATCTCTTTTGTTGAGTTTCAAGAAAATAAAAGAAATGTTTTTTTTGGCTCCTGTAAAGCTGAACTTTTGTAGATAGCGCTGTTTGAGTTTAAACCCTCAAATTGAAGTTTTTAATCAAATAATGAATATTTTACACTGTGCTACGATTAAAGTATATTTCCGCTAAATTTTTAATCGTTTAGTTGAATAAATACACGTTATCTTTAACATTCATTCATATAAGGCGTTTAATACAAAAAATTAGCCAGTATTATACGTACTTAAATGGTGTGTGCGTACGTCTATTATTGATATTACGTT
>JAPMAG010002648.1:0-10934 GCA_036584685.1 Rhyacophila sp. Rhy_31_5
ATTACATAAAGTTACCTTTGTTTAATATAAAGACCGTATAATATATCTCCTTTGTTGAGCTCCAATGAAATAAAAAAAACCTTTTTTTTGCTCTTTTGTGAAGTTGCACTTTTATAAATAGCATTGTTTGATTTTAAGCCCTCGATATTATTGTGATGTTTGTATGCAAAATAAAAAATCCTATAAAAGGAGATAAGTCATTTTTTCACTTAATTAAGTCAATTAATCTCTCCAAGAGTGAATTTTTTAATTATGGTCGCACAATTGAGTGAAAGTTTTTCATTAATCTAGCTTTAAATTTTATTAAATGTATGCAATACTTTTGTTATATAATGCTTTTTATGCATACATAGTATAAACGAGTAGTTTATTGCTCGGTGCCTGTCGTCCATACACGTCTATACATCTTCAAAAGGAATTTTGAGCGTACGCATATGTGCGTCCACCCCTGAACAGGTTAATGAAAAGAATTATGCTTTATTCTACTTTTCCACTCGCTGTACGAAAGAATTGTTCAATGTATCGTTATATTTATTTTCAAATTTTATTAGGTTTTTGTCCCATTGACACGTGTTGTTTGCAATACGTGTTAATCAACGTGTTAATTAATTGATACAAATGTATCAATATAAGGTCCGTGCACCATATTTCTCGTTGTGTGTCACCCAAATTATCTATGGACAACGCGAACACTGAGTTCACACGTAATAATTCCTTTTTATGTCTCTTTAATTTGCATAGTTTACAATATATGTATCAAAATAATATGAGATCGTAGTATCAATGCCGAGTTTTTTCATTTGTGTCAAATATTAGAAAATCTCTCAAGTAAGATATTACTCGTAGGTGTCGATTGTTTAATTTAGTGCCAGATAAGATAAGTAATTACGCTTTCAACTTGTTTTCGTGGAGCCCAATAAGCTTACTGTGCATTTAATCATTCTCTATGAAATCCTTAGTTTGGTCCTAGTTGATTGTTGCCAGATTTCGTTTTGATTGTAATGAAGTAGTGGTAGCTAGAAGCAGGCTCACGGAAGCATCACTTCACTATACTTGAGCTCTCTCGACATTAATTCGACCTGAATGATAATTCATTTTCTTTTATTTATTTTGTAATCGATATCAAAGTGGATACAGCGGCTAGGGCGCTATTGAAGTGATTAAAAAATAATAACTAACCCACCTACGAAACAATTATTACCGACTACCAATTCTGAGGTAGTTTGAATTTTGTAATTTTTATTATTTATTGTCAAGTTGGTCAGATTTGAAAGTGGTTTTCTTATTTGATTTAAAACTGATAAATAATACCTTCCATAAAATTACGTTGAAGAATGTATAATAGGATATAAAGGAATTATGTATTATAATGTAATTCTCAAAGTTTGTTTCGCTACATTTATTAAAGCAAGCTGTAGTAAAAATGCTCGCGGTGTAGTATTTTTTTTTAATCATAAAATTGACTAAATTAGCAAATGAATATTATTTTAATTTATTAATATGATTATGTTGAATTTATTTATTCTCAATAGTTTAGTATTGATTTTTCAAAGCTGATATGAAAGAGTAGGGAAAGGTGAATAAAAAACGGGAGAGATTGGGTACTAAAGCTAATTGTATATAAAACTACGTAGACCTCGTGTATCTGTTTTTTTCATTATAAATACTATAGGTTTACAGAATTTCCCGTCCTCGCAAATAATTCCGAAGAGAATAACAAAGGGAGAAAAATTGTGGGGTGTCCCCCTTAATCGATTATTACATTTTTAATAGAGGTGCTTAATATTTTAGGGGGTACCTTGGTGTTTGAAAAAGGGTTCGTGAAATAAATATGAAATTGATAATAAAAACCATTCATAAATCATTGTTTATTTAGAATCAGTCATATTACTATAAATATATAAATGTACTGTACTACAATAAATAGTTTGCGAATAAGTATTCTCTAAAATTATGAATATATTGATCAATGTGGTATATTTTCTCCGTGTAAGACTAATGATTTTTGGTATATTTATGTTTTGAAATTCCCAGTGTCTTATAATCGTACACCTTAGGGGTCGCCATAAACCGCGTAACGCTCTTGAGGTGACGAGAGAGGTAACCATCAATGTATTCTATATGGCGTTACAAGGGGGAGGGTGGGTTAATATTTATTGTTACGTTACACTTTTTTATTTGATATCTCGTAAATTTCATTCCTGTTGTTGAAAGTTACGTAATCTTCAAGAGGAGAATTGAGGGAGTCAAGCTGCATGTCAACATGGGGTTACATGGATGGTATAAAGGGGAGAAAGATGGAGGGAGGTTTGTGGATGACCCATATAAAATGTAATAGTAGTCATGATCATTGATTGGGTCATTTAATACATATAATATGTATCTTTTATTTATCATATTTAAATATACTGGTGCATCTAAAATGTAGGAAAAACTGCATTGTTTTTAAATGTATTGAAAAGATGATAAAGGTGTTTTTTTCAAATCAAGAAAATACACCAAATGAATCGTCTAGTTACAAAAGCCATTTAAACGCATTTTATCGAAATCGAGAGAAAAGTACGTTCGCATTCTTCGCAATATTTTCACACTATGTGTGAACATTTTATGTTCAAAAACCCAATATAAATTTACTTCATTTTAAAGTTTATCAGGTAATAAACGCCGTTATTTTGTTCTAATTAATATATAAAATACGATTAAAATAAAGAATCTTAACATAGGACAAAGTTTGACCTTGAAACATGAAAACATTGCCGAAAATATTGAAATGTGTTTTTATCGCTTTTTGTAACTAGACGCTTCAAATATACATATTCATTATACATTAATAAATAATTATCCGAAAGGGTTGAGCTAATTATTGAGAATTATTACTCGTAAAAAGACTCATAACAATCTTCACATTGTGAAGATCCATATGCTTCGTTTCGGAGCGGATATGGCTAAAAAAAAGAAAAAGAAATAATTATTACACCTTTATAGTCACGTGTAAGATGTAGCTTGTTTTTTTGTTGAAAAGATTTTTCGAGTTTGTGTGATATTTCAGTAACAATTGAAATATGAGGAAATATCTTCGTTACAGCTGTGTCGCACCAAAGTTCAAGAAACACTGCTGTAATGATTAATATCGCTTGGAATTTAATTTCGTAAATTACGCGTGACAATGAAGCAGTGTATCTCGCCTAACTGAACAAACGCCATGAAACGGATTTAAGTCTTGCTTGTTACAAGGCACAGGAGAAAATATCACAAGTACCCATGACTCACTCGTGTACTTTATGAGTTGATATTTAATAATAGCATAGAAAGTTATGTAGGTAAAAGCAATACATTAATTCCAATGAAATAATTATTTGAAATCTTTGACCTGGATTCAAAAATATGGTTTGAACAGACTAATTATGGATTATTGGCTTTACAAACTGTTATCCGTTTGCATTTGCTTTTAATACTCGTATTCGTAATTCTCTCTGTATGCAATAACACAATAATGTTGTGGAATTATTCCAATACACATCGACCCAGTTTTGGCAAAAGGGATGTACGAGTATATCTGTGAGCGTCAAAACATATTTTACAAGACGCAAAAAAAGCGTTTTTTAACGATTTTTAGTCAAAGTCACATAAACACAAATTTAAAGTCCATTATGACCAATAAATTGGTGTTTTAATTTCCTGGTCCAAAATGCATATATCCCTGATATATTTGGTCAATGAACCATGTTTAAACAAAATATCGACCCTGTTTAGGCTAAAGAGCTTAACCCTCAGTTTTTTTAAAGTACTTTTATTTGAGAATTACGATGTACACAACTAAATACGCGTTCTGTCGAAAAGAATTAGGACTAATATGGCGAATTATTATAGAAATTTTACTTTAGATTTCGGAAAAGAGCGACCTACTAAGTTTCTGTGGAAAGGAAACAAACATTAATGCTCAATTTGAATGATTTTAATTATTATTTTTATTTTATTTTAAGAACTTTTTAAATTATTAGGTCGGGAAAATAAAACACAAATTTATCAATCATCATGCACTTCAAGTTTGTATTGATGTGACTTTAACTAAAAGTCATTAAACAAAAATTGTGCCTCCTATAAATTTTGATCTGTGAAGGTTAATCCCTTTTGCCTAAACATGGTCGATGTACATTCGTTGACATTTGACACACGCTGTAATGGTATTCATTAAAGAAAATAAAAAAAGCAGTCGAAGTCGAAGTCGAAGATTTTAATTGAAATGTTATTAGGTTATACATTGTCCAGGGCTGTGGAGTCAGTTCAAAATTTACGGACTCCGACTCCGATTTTTATTTTATTTTACAATTTGCTACGTCTACCCAATTTTTTTATACTGATTTATTGATAATGATATGGGTATAATTAAGACTAAGTACATTTATACACAAACAAATCAATTTATTGAAAAAAAATATTAATTATATGCAATAAGCAATATCTTCATACAAAATAACACTGCTTCTAGAAATTGTTCAACATAATGTAGTTCCAGAACTCTGAATCATACACATTCGTTGACATTTGATACACACCGTAATGCTATTCATTAAAGAAAAGAAAAAATTCGTGGTCGGTCGATTTTTTTTTTGGTTCCGACTCCCACAGACCTGGTATTTTAGGCTCGCTGAAATTAATTAATAATCAAAAATCTATTAGTACGTAGTTTTCTGTAGTCTAGTCTAAATGATCCGTTTTCCTCTGATTGAATAAAAAATGATACTGAAATATATTTGAGAAAAAATATTACTGAAAGATGGACAAAACATTTTTTTCCAACATTATTTTTTTGTGTTGCGTGTTTTTCGTATTTCATTGTGAAAATCTTGTAACCTCTTACTCCAATCGTACTGATACTTACTTTAGGGAGGACAGTGTCTTGTATTTCCGGAATATTTTTAAGAACTGAAACATTAATGCTAAAAACATTAAATAAGCAACCAACGATGCTTGAAGACAATTGGATGTAGTTAAGCAGAAGCCACCCAACCATCATTTTTGCAAAATTGAGATTTTGACATATTCAACTTAGTTTAAAGTGATACTTCAATTTGCTGAAGACATGGATGGATGTGGAATAAAATTCACAGAAAATACAATAGTCACTTTTTCTAATCCACATCTACGTATATTTTTTTAATAAAATATATGTTTAAATTATCCAAGTGGTTTGAGCGCTTTCAGCTATTTTTCAAATTGAAATTAAACCGCTATTATATAAAACATATTTTATTTGTATTTCATATTGTGTATATCTAAAGATTAATAAATTTTAATGTTTTTGTCAATTTGACTTGTTTTTTTGGTCGTCTCTTCTGTTTTACTTAATTAAACAGTAAGTGCTATACTAGTGTTTTATTATTAAACTATCATTAATATACCATTATATATATCAATATATCATTATTTATTATGTCTTTATATAACATACACATCCGTTTCAATTTTTCAGAACCCATCCAACTCTAAAAATTCCTTATTACAGTTTTATTGAAATCTTTTTAAAAAAAATTGACAATGCCATAAGCATATTTTAATTAACTGTTTAGAAAAAAAAACATTGAAGATTTGTTAAATAATAGCCTTTTGAGATTTTTTTACTGCCTCCAACTTTCAAACGCGTTTTTTTTCAGTTTGATAGTTTTGGGGTTGGATAGTGTCTGCTTAACTTCATCCAATTGAAATTCGGACCGCCTTTAGTAAGTAGCTACTTACTATAAGTTGTAACCGATTCCTAAATACACCAGTGCAATAAGAGTCGAAGAAACTTGCGAAACGTTTGTTTGTGATAACGCCTACTGTCTATAAAGACAGGTAAACAATAAAATGTGGAACCAAATGGTCTCAAATAACAGTGCCGTCGTGTTGTTTTCATTAGGCGCGAGTAGAACTTACGGCCATTATTTCAGAGATTTTATTCGGTACAATAAACATACAATTTTATAGCTAAGTGGTAACATTCAATACCTTATATAAACATCAAACAATGGAATATGAAGACTATCGGCTCTCGATTTTTATTGAATCGTTCACTGTATAACATTATATAATATCTATTTATATATTGACCCTGTTTAAGTAAAAGGGCGTAACCCTCCGTTTTTTATATTTATTTAAGAATCAAAATTTACACAACTGAATACACGTTTTGTCATAAGGAATTAAGCCAAAAATGCCGAATTGTTATCGAAATTCAGCTTTAGGCTGAGCGTACATTGGATACGTTTTCGTGCGAAATCGAGTCGTACGAATACGTGCGTATACGCACGAATATTCCCAACCTTTAAAGACATTTGGAACCTAGCACACTAGGTACGAATTGGTCGTGCATATACGCGCGTATAGTTACGACGTCCGACATATAGTCCGAATATTCGAGCGTTTTTATAACGATTTTTTGTAGGAACGGACGATACTCCCAGTTTCAATAGAATTTAATCTGAATTAAAATGGCGTTTACGTAATGGATTTTACTGCTCTAAACTTTGTGACAGGAACTCACGATTACCTTTTCAATATATTTCTGATATGATCTTTTTGAAACGCATATGTTCTTCATAATGTTTCTAATTTTATTCACAGTGTATTTTTGCGTGAAATATAACGTGTATATTCTCTTAATAAATAAAATATCAACTGTTACAAATTTTCGTTTGATTTAAATTAGTTTTCAAAATAATTTTGTGCTTGTAAAACACTAGTTTTTTTTATAGAAATGTATGAATAAAAACAGTTTTAGCTGACTGACTTTAAATATTATGTATGTAATACGTGTAAGTCGTCGCCCTCGTTAGGTTAGTGGATAGAGCGTACGCATACCGAGCGGGGTTCACGGGTTCAAGGCCCGTGCTGATTGCAAATTTTTTCAAATGTTTATTCATTTGTTTTGTAGCCAGGGCACGAACCCGAAACGGTTGAGCTAATAATTGACAAGTATTACTCGTTATAAAAATAAACTGTTAAAACAATCTTCACATTGTGAAGATCCATATGCTTCGTTTCGGAGCGGATATGGATACAAGAAAAGAATATAAAGCAGTTATATTAATTTGACCTTTGAGAACCACCTGAAATAGGCTCCCACTTCAGCAATATCCATAACTCAGCCTGATCGTCCACTGGCATATACGACTGCCGCAATGACTTTACTGGCAGGACATCACACTTGTCATAAATTGGTGTCTCTTGTGGTTAGTTGGTTCGCTGCTTTGAGGATAGGGTACACGTTATACGCCGTGTTAGTCACCTGAATACAACATGTTGTTAAGTTTGTACTTTGTCATGATACATAACTTTTATTCATTTGTTTTTTTATCAATTTGTGAAAAGTACATTTGGAATTCTTCAAGAAGTGATAATCATGACGTCAATTGTGACAAGACTTATTTTTAAATTATTGGAGATTAAATCGGTTCTCTAATTTTAAACCTAGTCACCGACAAATTTTTGAAATTTCGTTTTAACGTAACCATTCCGAAACAAATGGATTTCCACAATGTGAAGATTGTTTTGACAGTTTTTTTAAGAGAAATAATCGTCATTTATTAGCTCATTCATTTTGGGCTAGTGTCCTGGCTACGATACAAATGAATAAACAACTTTAAAATTTGCGACCAGCACGCACCTCGAACCCATGACCCTCGGCTCGTGAGTAGAATACCACTATCCACTCACCTACGAGGGTGACGATTATTTATCTATTCTATATAACTAGGTTATAATGCACACTTTACTGTCGATATTTTATATGAAATCAGTGTATATAGGTGAAATCAATTCTTCTAAACCTAGCAAGTGACAAAACTTTCCTCGAAAACAACTTAAAAACTTTCTAAGTTAATAACACTCACTTACTAGGCAATATAATTGGTAAATGTACATACCAAGTATGATATTGTTTTCATATTCTGTTCACCGGAATTATTCCTGTATATTCTAGTCGATAATTCCCCGACCAATTTGGTTGACCTGAACATTTTGTCTTGAAACACTTACTAGGTTTTGAAATTGGACAGCCGAAATTACGAGAGTATGCTTCGAATAAAATGCATATCATCGTCAACTGGAAAATACGAGTATCTACCATATGTCAAAAATTTAATTGTTGATTGGGAACTAAAAACTTTTTATTAATTATATTAAGAATTACGAATTATTTTTAAAAACATCGAAAATACGCTTTGTAGTTTTAGAGGGAAGAATTTATATACACCGTAGATTTTTCCAATCGGTAAAACTTTATCTAATGTCATATGTAACTAGACAGTATATGAGATATTTTCTCGTTGGCGATAATACTAGAACATAATACAATAGTTTTTATCATTATTTTTATAGAAATTCAATCCACAGTCAATTCAGTAATAAACCGTCCGTAAATGAAAAATGATAATCGGCTGTTTTAGCTCAAATATTTAAATATTTCGTCTGACAACGAATAATTCCATTTGTTCAAAATGGTACATATATGACTTACTTAAGAGTAATGTATTTCAAGCGATAACATTTTGTTCATTGTTCATTATGAACTTCGGTTTAGTCAAACATTTTTGTGACTAGCTGTTGTTTTTTCGATGTGTAAAATGTTGCCGTTTTAAGCGAATTTTTGCTAATACAAATATAAGTATTGGCGGTCGTCAGTATATATTATGTAAATATATGTAAAATAGTATTTTATTTGAAATTCGTTCTATTACGGGTACATACAAAAAGAATCATTCGGTGCAGTTGATACACTAACTCAGTTATCTTAGAATCAGACTGGAAACAAAATAGAGCATTTCCCAGATTCAAAAGCCTCGTTAACTGAAGTAAAAATGCTGTGAGGCATAAACACATTAGGATTAAAACACACTTACATACAGCTTAATTTTGTTTTTTTAATTCAAATAGAAAAAATACGCGCTACGAACTACATGTATTTTTGTAATGTGCAGGGGTGCATTGACGGAATAATTTGTCGAGTGTGATACATTGTATTTAATCTAATTATCGTAAGTTATAGTAATATATTGATAGAAACACAAATGCAATAAATATTCATAATTATTTAATAAACCTAATGAACAAATATCAAAAAATGTCATAAATATCAATATAAATTTCAATAATTTATTGAGAGAAATAGGAAATATCTATCTAATTGTTTGACACTGTTTTCTTCTTGGTGAAATGAAAAAGTCACTAACATCATTTTACAGTAAAACACAATATTGTAACCTTTGAATACTTTCCAGATCATTTGTATTACAATATTTTATGTATAAAATTGATGAACTTTTTGCATATATACGATATGCTTTTATATTAATTTTAAACATGTAATTTTATTTTAACTACCTGAATCACATAATATGAAGTGTCCAATACGAACGCATTATTCTTTCCAAATATACTTACTAACTCATTTCAATCATTACTGAAAAAATAAACGACTCATTTATTATAGAATAGAGAACATAATTTTATTATATTTGAAATATTAGGTCTTCTTCTGTCCCATCTGTAACTATATTTTCATAGCTAACATGGTTTTACCAGGGCACATCGAGCTTTTGCTGGGCGCGCGTATTTCGAAAACAACCGTAACGCTAAGAGTTTTTCGGCGACAGTTCAAGATTGCGCGCTGTTTCTAACGCAAACACAATTCGATCTTGGGTTAGGCAGTAGACCGGTAAGATACAAAAAAATATTTAAATATCACCCTCACGCCCTACTGGAACTAAAGGAGTGATTTATTGAAGAAATTAATGCCATACCCAGTGATATGTGTAAACGAGCTGTACTAAACTTCAAATATCGTTTCCAAAAGTGTATTGGTGCTAACGGCCGCTATCTTGAGAACATTGTTTTCCAAACTTAATAATTATAAATGATAAATACTGATAATTTTGAAAATATTTTTTTTCTTTATTTACCCCCATTACTTTTTCATAACTCGTCAAAACTGATCAAATGGTTTTGCCGTACCCTATATATATTTGAATAATTTTATTGTAATAAGAATAATCGTGGATATACTGGCAGAAGGCGTTAAGTCAAAAAAGACAGCTTTGAGAAAATTGATTGCAAAGTTTGATTGTCTTTTATACATTAAACAACAATATGTTAAGAAAACTGGGACTTGTTTTCGTTTTTTCATAATGAGAATATAACTAAATACACTTAATCTGATCAGCCAAATAATCCTCAGTTGGTTTGATGTGTTTTGTTATTACTAAAATATTCAATATCAGCTTAATAGGAAGTGACATTTTAATATTACAGAAAAAGTGCAAAGATACCAAATGATAGAGCACACAAAAATCTATCAAACTGTACTATTAGGTCAAAACGGTTATTTTTCGACCTAACGTATTTTGCTAGTATATCAACGATATATGTTAAAATGAAAAGAAAAAAAACAATAATCCTAGTGGTTTTACTATCAATTCGCCTCTGTCCCTGTAATGCAACAGTCAGCATTTAATACACCAATTATAAATACCGCCCAAATATCATAATACCTGGACTGTTTGTTGCATGAGAATTGAGAATAATAATATTATCATGATGATTGCGTGATACCATGAATCAGATTAAGTTCGTGAAACCTCCATCACGGAAATGTCGATTTAAAATGGGACATTAGACTGGTGTGATTCAATATTAAATTTACTTGACGCACTTAAATATTTTTTTGAAGATTTAAATTTAAGCTGCTTAAAAAGCCATTTATAAACCGGAACTACGTACATTTTTCGAATGAAAAAATAGAGATAGATCATCTTTGTTTTTATGAGAATTAATTGAAAAATAATTGAGAGTTAGTAATTTGATTAAAGGAAACAGTCTTAATTACTCACTAAATTGATATTTTTCATGAATTATTATATAATCTGTGACAGGTGACAAAATAAAATCTTAAATTCAAA